>JAPYYQ010000266.1:0-91296 GCA_030522585.1 Anagyrus pseudococci
CAAGTCGTTCACCTATAAAAATTATGGTAGGAAACAAGGAGGTCCAAGATTACCGTTGGAACTACCATAATTTTTACCGAACCAGTCTCTCCGTGTACAACAGGTATGGTCAAGGGAGATAAGGGAAGCGAGTACACATAGCTGAAAGTTAGGCCACATTGGCATTCGGTTGCAATATACTCTCCTCCAACGCCGAAACAATTGTCAATCATTTTGCGTAACAAGCGCGCACACACGCGGATTACGCATTATACGCTCGCGCAAAATTTACCTAACGAGTTACGATTTATGCCGCGCGCGCGCGAGAGGGACGAGCGCCTTTTTTTTGCAGCTGCGCGTTATACTACGCGCGCTATCGATTATTCAAATTAGAATTAATCCGGCCGCGAGACTCCGATATCGTCGTTCCTGCTTTTGATTTCGCCGATTATTTTTCCCATGCAAATCGCTGGCTCTCGCTGTACTATTTTGCTCCCTTTGTCCGATACGACGACCATGTGCGGGATTTATTTCGTATACGCTCTGCGCTCGCGTGACTGAGCTGCCATTGTAATAATTCAAATGTACCACTGTGCATTTGTGCTTGTATGTACGTATGTGCGCGTTTGGGGGGAAATCACGGCAGGAATCGAAAGCTTATTTGGCATTGGCCCTAGGAAATTCGACTTCGATCAAATTCACTTCAAGGTATACATACGACGTCAAAGAAATGTAAATTAAATTTTAATGAGCTTTAATTATCGGGAGAAAAAGCCGAGATGCTCGTAGTTATTAAACCTGCGTTAAGAATGTTTAGATTAAGGGCGTATAGGGGGTGCGATTCGTTTAATTTTAACGTAATTTAAATAAACACAAACTGCAAAGGCAAGTTACGTTTAAATCGATTTGATATGGTATTTTTAATATTCACGCGTCTTACATTTTTCAGGGCTAATCTTTTCCCGGGATATTTCTGCGCGATGCACCCGTAAATCCCCGTTGGCTTTAATTTCCCGGAAAGCCGTACACACTTCGAGTATCCAAAGCTGATGAATTAATTTTCAGCCATTACGGCTCCTTCATTATTAACGTTACATTTTAAAAAATACTGAAAAATTTCAACGACACGAGAGAAAAAAGATTTTCTTTGTGCCGCGCGCCATTAAGTGCCTTGCATTATTTAAATTTCAAAAATTTCGATAAGAGGAAGAAAGAAGTAGTGCACCTAATCCAACAGCCATACCTTCGTAATTCGAAGCTTACGAGAGAGTGAAAAAAGCTTATCGCATGCTATCGCCGAATAAACAGTAATCGCTTGTAAAAACTGCCCGACAATCTGATAAATAATTCCATTTGCCGTATCCGTCTTAACGAAGTCTTTTAGAGAGAGTGTCGTGCTGTTCGTCGCATTAAAAAAGAAAAAAGAACCGTCGCACACTCGGAACACTTCCGGAGATATCCGGTAGTTCGATTAATTATTTATCAATCTTCTTGCCTCATTAACTCCGAGTGGAAACAATCCAAGCACAAGTCTATACACAGCTATAGGAGAACGAGGTCCAAAGCCGTGTTGGCGCGCAATGCCCCCCCGTTTCTTGCATTTGCCGGCCCATTAAGAAGCGCCGCGTCGTAAATTAACACTCGAGAGCAGTAACGTATAGTTGTCTCCGGCTCTGCAGAAGCCCCAGTCTACGGGAAGCTCGAGCTTAAACTATCCCCCTTTCTTTCCAGAGCCTTCTTCTTTCCTGTATACTCACGTTTGCCCTCCTCCTATTTTTTCCCCTCTCCTTATCCACCTCAGCCGTTAGCTCTCCTTTTTGCTGCCTTAATTTCTATCCCTTCCATTTGCCTCCCGCTCCTCTCTCGTTTTTATTTTCAAGCCCCCGCGCTCGCGAGCTCCCCACAATTTTCCTCTGTTTGGCAATTTCCACGTCTTTCTTCGCCTTCTCGGGCCTTCTTATTTTTCATGCCCTCCCCCGCCTTCTTCGCTTTAATGATACTTGCACACGAGAATGCTTTTTCCTTCTTCTCACTCTCTCTCTCTCTCTCTCTCTCTCTCGCTTTCTTTCTTGTCCGCTTACGTTGTTTCGTTATTCCATCGTTATTTTCTCTCGTTGCTGTATATATGCCCTATTAATTTGCCAGCGAGTGCCTCGCAGAAAAGTGGATTAATTTTAATAAACACACGCCCTCGGCGCTCTAGCCACTCCCTCCCTCTATTTCCTTGAAATTCTTGCTTTACCCTTTCTTGGTATAGCCATTTGCAGCATTCCATCCCACTTGGACCAACCAGACTTACCTACTTGGCTTTCGATGTCGCTGAGGATGATGATAAAAATAATTCAACGTTCGCGTTAATTTTTAATTGAATGCATGCGCTCTCAATGGAGATGGGATGGGAATTTGTCAAAGAATCGAAACTTTTACGGCTTATTGTCGCAAACTTTTCTCCGCGCCGCTGTTTCTTTTTTATTCACGAGAAAAACGGAAACCGCTACTTTTAACGACGATACGCTGCAGCAATTTTACGGTATGGAATACACAGAGAGTCGTTGCGACCACAGGCTTAGCGCACTCGCCTCCCTCCTCGGGAGCCTCGGCGCGTGCGCCTTGGCTTTTACAACTTAATTTAATTTAATTTCCCGGAATATCCCCAACGCCACGCGCGCTCACATAATTTCCGCGAATTTATATGTAATTTTTTCTTTCTTCAATTACATTGTCGCTCTCGTTGAAATGAAATTAAAAAAGCGGAATTATCACGACCGTTGTTTATTTTTATATCATTTTTTAATACTTGTAGTTTTCAGTTTCGATTTTTCAACTTTGATATAATGACTATCCAAGCGATCTTCATCACACTTTTCATCTCGTTCGCTTGCTTAAATGAATCTCGTTTCGATTAAATCTAGCTTCCAAATGAAATTGCCATTACAGCATCAGGCAAGAGAGGAAGAGAGTGCGAGGAGAGACTGGCAGCATCTCGTGTAATCACTGTTTTATCAGTTGCTATTGAATTTTCCTCGCAATCCTTTCCACGTTGGCTCACCTTTATACCCCTAAAAAAACCAAAAGAAAAAAATCAAACTTTCAAAGCTTGTTACTACTCTCAAAAGTATAAGAAAATTTAAAAGAATAAGAGCACAAAATTATGAAGCTGCCCGTTAATAATCAAAACGCCTGGTATGCTTGCGTCTGTACCATACGTATACCTATCCCGCCGTCCTTCCGCGATCGCAAAACACGTCTAATTCAAAGAACATGAATAATTCAGGCGTGGTCGTTGTGGTAGTCAAGAGGGAGGGGAGTCGAGAGTCGAAGGAGCCAGCCGGGGAAAGTCTTCGTCTTATCCGGGGCCGTCTTGTAAATTCATGATCAGCCATAAGGCAAATCAGCCTGGCGCTATTAACACACCGACACCGCACTTCTCGCGCGCAACTTTGACATTCCCCCTACCCTCTGTATATACCAGTACTATGCCGAGTGTATTCGCCGGCGAGTCGAGTATTAGCGTGAGAAGTAGCCTCGTTGATAATGCATGTACCACACTGGGATCAATTTGGCCTCTCTGTCTCCTTCGAATTAAACATGCTGAGTTGATTTGCGCGAAATTATCGTTGTTGGAAATGACGGCCAAGTTGCAATTGCAACGAGAGAGAGATGTATAGAAGGGGAATGCATGAAGTTAGGCTTGTTGTTATTCAATAAACGCGCGGAAATTCATTGCCGCGACGAGGTATGCCGTGATTGCTTCAATCTCCCTTCGTTGCAATTCTCGGCTCTCCTTCGAGAGAGAGAGGCCCTTTCCACGTCTCTGGTATTTACAGTCGCCGCGGTTACAACTTACTATTTTAATCATCGCGTTATGGCAAAGTTGGTATTAAGCAATTATAATAACGAGTTTATTGCCAAGCGGTAAACAGAGTCGCTCTCGATATACAGAGCAAGGATAATAAGGGTTCGCGGCACGCGAACGCGAGCCTGCAACGGTGGCTGAAATATACGCTGGGTTTTCTTTAAAAAAGAAAGAAGCAAACGAAAACGGAGATTCGTTATATCTCACGAGAGCGAAACAACAAGTCCAGGAAAGAAAAGCCAACGAAATATCAAAAGGCCGCTCTCTCTCTCGCATGCGCCGCGCCAATAAATATACAAGCTCCATCGCGTTGCGCGCGGAAATAAATACGTATACTGGACCGTAGCAGCTGCGAGCCCCCGTAGACACGCGAAAACCAAAAGGACTTAGGTCCAAGAGTGAAAGAGGGTAGCGGCTCTCGGTAGCTTGTAAGGGTGGAAAAAGCTTTGGAATCCTATCCGGACGAGAGAACAGGAGGGGGGGGGGGGCTTGTAGGTAGTGGTAGGCAAGGCAAAGTACAGTTTCGCGAAACTTTGCAGGCCGCGTCAACAAACAGAGAGCGTCGGCTAGTCGCAAACAATAATCCCTCGGTCCGTCTCGGTCGAGTACTACCTGGCGAAGAGAGCGGGGCAGAGAGTATCGATCGGCATTACTCGGGAGGAAGCCTTTTAAGCCGGCGACTCGGCGACGCCAATCACTTCTTCCACTAATACTTTATTCAAGCGCAAGAGGGGCAAGGAGTTTGCCGAGAGAGAAGCAGACGGCTCTCTGCCAAGGATGCGCTGCCGCCTGCAGAAGAGATTGAGAGGGGGGGGGGGACACGCGGAGAAGAAGCCAGAGGCGAATGGCGAAAGTCAAAGTGCCGCGAAAGTTGTTGGCCGGCGCGCTAATGAATAACAGCATCTATAGCCACTGTCTCCTCTCTTTTCTCTATCCTTCGAGCTCTAGGAGAGTATAGTTGTAGTGGAAACAGGCGGACAAGGGAAAGGGAGAAAAAGGGTTTTCCGGACACGTCTCGAAGTACACGGTTGTAACATCGAACTCTCTTGGCCAGGTGCGTGTGTGTATGTGTTTGTTACGGGAAAGCAGAGGACCGAGGTCTCGCTCATTTATTATTGCGTAAGGTTCAGAACCTGTTCTCGGCCGTTCAGCGGAGCTTCTTCTGTTCTTCCCTTCGACTTATCTTCCCCTCCCTCTCTTTCTCTCTGTTTGGATCTTTTTCCACGCTTCACCGACTGCCAGGCGCTTGAGATAGCGAGAGCTTTGGTGCGAGAAAGAGGCGGACACGTTGAGAAAATGTGGCGAGGGGGGAGGAGGAGTGACGGAGGGTAATGGAGGAAATAGAGACTCCGTGAGTGAGGATAATTTATTATTATTTCACGGCTGAGGTGAAGAGGGAAATGCATGGGGGAATTAAATGCGGGGAGTATCTGGGAAAACAACAAGTGTGTTGCGGGAGAAAAGTGTTTTGGGTACGATCGACGATCGATGATTTTTTTGTTTGTGGAAATTTGAAATTTTGTGGTTTGGTAAACGGGAATTATGGAGATTTTATTTTATGAAGAAAGTTGTACGCGCGTGTGTGGTTTTTTGTCAGTGCGTTGCGGTAAATTTCACGCAAACTTTGTGTGCGGGCAAGCCGATAACGTCGTTGGTTATGATGTACTGTCTATTGAAACGAATTTTTAATCTGACAATTTGAATTTGTACGATAACGAATGGCTTGTGTTTAGACCTACATAGGCTTGGCGATAAACTAGTAGAAAAAGCCGAGTGTGGTAAGACATGCTTAAAGGCAACAAAATCGAATTACCAGAACAATATAAGAAGAGACGAAAACAAAGTGGAGCATAATGAGGATAAAAACTCGATTTCAAACAAGAAGAATAAAAGAAGCGAAAGGCAGGCCAAGACGCTAGTAAGAGAGCCGACGTTAAACAGATTGGCCGGAAGTTTAGAGAGCAAGGAAGTAAAAAAAAGATTGCAGAATCGGCAGGGCGCGAGTCGCTTTGATGCCGATGAATTACGAGGTTCTCCGGGGGACACTTGTCCGAGCATCGTGTTCGCCGACTTTTAACAGGGGCGTCGCATTCCAAGGTCGTTTTATTGCTTTATCAACTTCCGCTCGAACGCGCATTCGGCTAACGGTACGACACGCCTCATCTGTAACTGCATCATTACGAGGACTGTACGGGATGTAGATTGTCAATGCGGTGCGCTTAACGACTGTCGCTTGTTTGCGAAGAATAAAATATCGTCCGAGGATTATGCCGAGCGAATAGAGTCCGAAGACTACTAAGGGCAAAAGGGCGTGGGGGTTAGGCAAGATAATTTCTCCTTCGAGTGAAATTCATCCCCGAAGTAATTACCGGCGCTTGTCAAATGCAGCTACGTTCATTTTTCAAAGGGTACGGTGTGGAAGGAGGGTGGGGGGGCGAAACGGGCCCCATTTCTCACAATCAAACGGTAATTAAGATGACTTTTTAGCTAATTTTCCTTTCCCGAATGAATTTGATATACGGGCGGCCTTAATTTTTGCGAACGTTAATCTTGTAATTTATGGGCAACGAAAGGCTGCCTCGATGGGAGGTAGAGCCCGAGAGAGAAAGATGGAGGGTGCTGAGCCGAGGGCTCGGAAAAGAATGCCGGCGTTATATACGCAATTGAAATTTTTACGCCGAGTCATTAAAGCTGAAATTTAAGATAACGAGCGCGGTCCGCAGTGTACACCCACACCCATACAGAGAGCCGAGAGCGTATAGTAGCCCAGAGTCGATAACTCAACAAAGCATAATCATGGCTGCATTGATATTACGGACGTTTTATTATCGTCCATAATTAACGGCTGGCGAGGTGGGTAGGGAGAAGAGATGACCCAACGATGGTTTTACGCGTAGAGCAGAGAGAGAGAGAGCGCCGGGGGGTGGAATTAATTAACAGTAGCCGAAAATATATCCGCGGCGATGCAAAATTAACGAGGTCGCACCGAGATAGAGAGAAAAAAAGGGAAGGTTAAAAGCTTCCAATCCCTCCTTTCCTCTACAGCCCCCCTTCACCACACAATCATCGGGTACAGGGCAGCCCTGATCGCCGCGCACAAAGAGATAATCGAAAGATAATCTGCCCCGGCCGCGACCTAAGCGCTACGGATTATCGCGACGACCGATCGTTTCGTTTCTCCTCAATACAGCCACACGCGTTTACATGTCAGGCCGTGGAATGTACAAGCGTACGCGGCTTCGTAACAATACCTCGTAATTCGGGAAACTTCGCGCGCGCGCGCGGACCCAACCGAAATATTATCGCCTGGGATTTTTCCAATCTCCCATCTATATACACGAGAGCGTGTATACGTTTGCCAATAGTTCGGATTTCTTTTTTCGCGGTGGCCGGCTATCTTTCATCACGGAACTCAATTAAGGAAATAAATTGCGCGTTTAATAATTTATACGGCGCGGGGCACGTTTCACGTTTCACACGCAGAAAGTACGTACATGTTGATTTTTTTCTTTCGCCATTTCAAATGAGTAATCATACACGCTTCTATTCTATAGTAATAGCAATTTCGATCAAATATTTCGATCGTAGGCCCCGTAATTGTAGATTCTCGTTATGGACAGGTGGTGGGGGGTATAGGGAAACGATCGGGTTCCAATAGAATATGCAGCAGGGGACGAAACGTGATTGAATCGAATTGACAAAAGGAAAAAGCCTAATTGTTTGTTTAGATCGAGATTGAAAAGAATCTTTGCCTTTTCAAACTTGTTAATTACGGTTGCGCGCGAGAAAGGCAGAGAGAGAGTAGAGCTATATCGAGAGAGAAAAGAATTACCCCCCCCCCTGCCGGCGCAGTGGGGTATATATAGAGCAGCGGATTCCCGATGCGCAAGAAGTAGACGAAGAAGAAGAAGAAGAAGAAACAGAGTCATCATCTCTCCATTGTTGCAGTAAATTAACAAAGAAATTGAAGTCCGCTGCTTTTTGCGCGGGCGTCTCGCCGACTCGTCGTTTTCTTCGCTCCGGCAAACTAATGAGAAGAAAAACAAAGGGACAGAGATTGATCTTCGCTATACCGCTCTGGTTCTTCCTCGCTTTTACACCGGCCGAATGTTTCACAAGCATTTCCCCGGCTTCGAGTAAAGACTCGCGCTTGAGACGAGGAAATAAAAAGGGATCGTTACAAATAACGAAATTCAGCGAGATCGGTTTGATAATTAACCCCGACGCTGCCTTTGGCGAAATACACCTAATGAAACGACGAGGAGGCGGGCTCTCGGTTGCTGAACAACGGTCAACAAGCCGAGAGGGGCCCGATATCCGAGAGACGACGACTAAGAGGGAGCCTCGCCTCTCTCGTCCATCGGAAGACAGCACTTAGTCGAATAGGGGGGTGGGGAGTGACCCGGCAAAGCGCGCCTCTCTCACGCCAGGGGGATACATATATAGAAGGTTAACGCGTCAAACTCGCTAACGAAGTGCGCGCCACAGAGGACAGAGCGTCTCGGAGAGAGCAAATCGAGGAAGTCGAGATGATCGGTCGAGGGCTAGAGAGAGAGAGAGCTGATGTGGCCTCAGGTGTCCAAGGGGTCAAGCCGTGTGCCGGCGTTAAGGGGATTTGATAGCGGATTACCGGCTACGAGAGCACCACCACCCCCTACTCGCCTTTAGAGCCTGATGCGGATATACGCGAACGGATCTCTCGCCTCCTGTGCCGTGTACACTCTACGGCTGTTGCTTCCCCACCCCCTCTTGGCTCAATTTTGAACTCTCTCGCTCGCCTTACGCCGCGTCTATCGCGTAATCGTTTAGTCTCGTTATACACCTTGATATAGCGCACTCGGCAACACCTGCCTTTATGTAATTGCACGCGAGATCGCGGCGATCGGGTGTACGCGCGTGTGTGCATGGGGCTCAACCCGAGGATGGATCAAATTTATGCATTCGTGAGTTTGAGCGTAGTATTTAAAGGTGTAGATCCAACTTCAATACGGCTAATCCAACGATCCTCCTTCACTCTATAAAATTCTGTCGCATCGAGCCTAGAAAAAAAGTTCGGTCGCCAAACCGACCTTACTTATATCCAACACCTCGTACCAGCGAATCATTCAGGTCAATATACATTCCATAACCCAACAGGCGGGTATCAAGACCTCGATAAGACGCAAGCAAGCGAGTAAGAGAGAGTTGAGAAATAAGCAGGGCTCTACAGGCAAGAGTAACTCCGAGGCTAAGGCCATCGTGTGCTTCTCGCGGCAAAAGACGGAGGAGGATTGCTTTATGCCACCGCTGCGCGGCACCTGATCTTTATTCCACGAGCGGAATGCCGGTTATTTTTTAAAGCGCCTACGTTACACGACCCACACACCTGCCCCTTTAAAACCGCGGTGTGTGTGTGTGTCTGCATACAGGAGGAAAACTGGCAAATGGCAAGGGCGTGTGTGGAAGAGAGAAAAAGTACGCGAGAGAGAGAGAGAGGACTGACACTCTTTTGCTTGCCTTCGCGCCCTCGTTCGCACACTCGCCGCAGCCGAGATCCAATTTGTAACCGTAGCTCGGGCGTCGGGGATTTGCGTAATGGCCCGGGCTGATTCTTGAAATCCAACCTGCAGCCGGCCTGATATGACTCTCTCTCTCTCTCTTCCTTTTTCTCCCCGGCAGCGTTGCTCTAACGCTCGCGTATTTTATAGATGTGCGTGTATATAAGTATGCCCAGACACGCCCTGCGTCTTAATGGGTAAATTAAGCCACGCAGCCTGTGCGTTGGTAGTAAGGTTTATGCTTGAGAATATATTCAAATATAGATTTGTCCAGTCGTTTGCAAAAGTTAATCTTTTTCCAGTATTCCGCGAGCGCACCTCGTTGGCCTCGGAACCTTTTAGAGTTGACCCCCACAAGACACCTTCACGCCGACACTGGTGAGACGTAACGTACGGGCTCTTGTCTTACCGCGACAACTATATCTCTCCATTTCCCTTTGATCACGCGCGTGTCGCGGAGTGGATTATGCGAGAGCGTTACGCCGCGAAGGAGACGGCGACGACTGACTAGCAGATAATATATCGTGTGCGTCTTTGAGGAATCGGATAGCGCTGAGAGAGCAGTCGCGCGCTTACGGCAGTTCTGCGTAAATTCGGTATGGTTTCTAGTTAATAGTAGTGCTTTCGCTAATTGCCTCTCGATCGTTTGTTCGGTTATTCTATTGGTCTTTTGATTTTACGGATTACGTTAGTATGCACACCATGCCCAGGGGGGAAATAGGGAAAAACGGCTCTCGGTTTTTTATTCTTGAAATTGAACGGATGTTTGAACGAAGGAAAAAGTGTATAAGTCTTTTATCGATAAATCCGAAGAGGGCAAGGGGTACGCAAAGATCGAGGGAAATTACAGGGGGTAATACCAGGCGGACTTTGACTTATTAAAAGAGCCGCGACCGCGTCTAGAAGTAGGGGGGAAAAAAGGAGAGAGAGAGAGAGTAAAAAAAGGTAGCGGGTACATATAGGGGAGGGAGAGAGGGAGGAAGTAGCAAATTACTTTTAATCTTTAACTGAGTTCGGGGCCAAAGTTACATTAGCGAGCGAACGAGAGAGAGAGAGAAAGAAAGAGAGAGAGAGCTCGCAACAATGGGCTTCTTGCTTATCTAGGATTTCATAATTTCTCGGGCAAAACCACGGATTAGCCGCGAGGACGGTAAAAAACTATATTCCCCAGCTAGTCCGTGTAACAGTGGAGATAAGAAAGATACGATGGCAAAGGAGAAAAAAAAGGAGAGCGCGCCACCGAGCCGAGCTGTATATGTAAGAGAAAGAAGTGGTAGTATAGCGGCGTAGGAGTATGGGACAGCCGTAAAAAATAGAGCGCGGGCAGATAGCTAAAGCCGGGCTAGGCCAGAGAGAGCGTCTCCGCGTGCGCCGCGGCGCCTGCCAAGCGGACGACGTCTCCCACGCGGACTTTTATCCCTCGGCTCTTAAACTCGCGTCTCTCGAAACACATGACGGTAACTTTACGATCGACGCTCGCCCCCGGCAGCACACAAACAGCTAGCATATAACTCGCGGGAGGTCTCGCAAGTTTTTCGGTAATTTACGAGCCGGTCTGCTGCTTGTCTCCATCCCCTCCTTACGGAAAATATGAATCTCCCTCTCATTAAAATTTAAAATTGACCTGCCAAGATATTTCTGGCGGTCGCGGAGCGAGATATCTGCGTCTGCGTTAATCATTCTTCGTTTTTACTTCTGCCCCCTCCCTGTTTCCTTGACTGCACCCTCCTCCTCTTTTCTGCAGTCGTGTAATTAATGCATTCGTCTTTTTTAATCGAATATGTGCGGGCGAGCGCACGGAGTCTCTCCTATTTCATCGTGATAAACGACGCGACCGCTAACGCTGGCACTTACATCCGCTCTTGGACCCTTACCCGCGTTCATCCACCGTAGCCGAAGACTTTCCGCGAACTTTTCAACCCTACCCCCCAGCCACTGTGTTCGTTTCTTGTCCTCGTTAATAAGGACGAGCGGGAATTAGCATCGCGCAATACTGACCTCGATATTCGTTCGCCTAAGGCAAACAAGACCTTCCCCAAAAATCGCACGAGCGATTACTACGTCTCGGGTCTCTATAGCATTATCTCATATCCCCCGCATCTTTTTTCTCCGACTGACCTTCCCCTGCGTTTTTCGTCGTCTCCTGCCCCCCTCCGACGGTTCTCTCTGTCCCTCTCTCTCTCTATGCCTCGACTATGAATTTTTAATAAGGCCCCCTGAATTTTTTATTGCATATTTTGAGAAGTTCGTAATTGAGTTTTCAGCCAAGTTCGCAATGAAGAGGGGTTTGGCCGAGAGTGGGCGAGGAGGAGGAGGAGGAGGAGAGGGCTAACCCGCGCGCTCTCGCAAGAGTGCACGTGGAAGTTTGCCGCGGGACTTTTGATTCTTAACTTTTAAGTTACATAAAATTTTCGGTCGGAATTATGTGACTTAATAAAAATGTGCCGAGTTCCCTTCCTGCCGCTCGACTGTAAATTGGAAATACCGGTCTAATTTAACAATAACTTTTTCATCGCGATGAATCGGGCGACGCTCTCTCTGCGAAGAACTTTGATTAGCTCTGCGCGCAATGTGTATGCATTAATTTGTCCGCGCTATTCATAGGCGACTAACGAATGTTATTATTCGCTCGGGCTCGCGGCCAAATGAGAGACAATAAAATTCGTCAAAACCACTGATGAAAATAAAAGAAGAACAGTGGGAGAGGAAAAAGCTTGCGCCTGCCGAATTCAACGAGCGGCAAATCCTGCGAGCGCGCGCACAAAATCAAAACGTCCCGCAATCAACCCTCCCTCGAAATCCCAAACGTTCGATTCCTCCTGCCTGCTGTCGATCTAATGACAGTGGCCCGAGCGATTAGCGGGCATCGGAGAAAGCCGGGATTGCTCGCTTCGAGCTCCTCTCGGTTAATCAGGTTCTTTCAGCCTCGTCCGTATAGGTCAGTCGATCCAGCTCTCATCCACAGCACCAGAGCAACATCTCTCTCACTCTTACACACTAGAGAGCGTGTGATAGTGATGGTACGCGCACTGCTGGTCCCGCAGGCGGCGATTATCCAAGAGAGGGAGAAAGAGCCGCGCTAATTACAGAGACCGCACGCGGCCTCTTATTTGGTGCCTACGTGCATGTCTCTGTCGTTGAAAGCCACCCCCTAGCTACGCCACGCGACGCTAGCCTTTTTTTGTCAGACACCCCTAAGCGACCCTCCCTCTTTTTTCTCTCTCTCTGTCGGTCACTCTTTCTTCCCGTCTACCCTTATACGCGCTTTGTGCAACCCCTGGGAAAATTGGCCTGACTCTCTCTCTCTCGTGTGTCGTCAGTAGCGTATACGGGATTCGCCGGGTGCGCACTCGGGCTCTTTCATCTTTAATTATTAAAAGACCGGGCTTCCTTAGCTCGACCCCTACCGACTCTCTCCCTCTGTTTTTCTCTCTGCGAGAGCGGCAATTTTTCTAAAAAAAATCTTGGAATCTCCGAGGAGTGCGCTCTCGGTATTAAAAGTTTCATCAAGGCCTCGGGACAACGAGAGGAAGCGACACTCGATGAGAAACCAAATGGAAGTAATTTAGAACGGCAGCGCGTAGAAAAGTCTCGATCACAGCTGCAAAACATCTATGTACAGCTCTTGGTGTCTGGATATCAGGCTTGCAGCGACGACTAATATCGCGGGAGAGACAGACAGACGCCTCGAGGCCTCGGAAAGCCGGCGGAGTAATTAAAACGCGCGAGGCATACCGGGCGGATGGGCAAAGGCGAAAGACGCGCCGAGGCGACGTTGCTGATTAGCTTCGTGCGTTATCGCACCGATGCGCGCCTCTCCCTCTCTAATATCGCCTCGCTTACCGAACTGTTTATCAAAGCTTAGGGGATCGTCTGACGTGCTTAATTGCTCCGGATAATTAGGAATTTTTGGAACAGGTTTGTTTTTTGGAATATTAGCTTTTTAATATGAGAAAAGGTCTGCTTGTAGGTGGTTATTCTTCTTCTGTTTATCACGTCCTATCATTAACACTTATTTTAAGGCTCGTGTAATCAAAGTTGGCTAATCAAAAAAGGTCGATTTATCTGTTTGGATCAGATGCTTCTCGGCATCGGGCAAGGTCTGACTATGTACAAGTAGAAAGAGCCAAGTGGTAAAAAGACCGAGGGTCTGGTCTGTTTTTTTTTTAGTGCAGCTACTACAAAACTTTTTCTCAGTCTACGTACGTACATACTTTTCTCACTTTTTGACTCGTCGGTCACTTACCGGCCTATTTTCTTTTTTCAACGCATACGTTTTTGTAATTCTATCACCAGCAACGAACACCGTATTTTCAAAAATTCTTTTATTCTTAAAAAAGAAAAGAAAAGAAAAGACACTATGCGATAATCTTAAAAAAGGAACCTTCATAAAATCAAATAATACACGTCCAAAAGAGGCGAGCCGCGTTCATTCCCGCGTAAACAACGAAACCGCCGAGAATACAATAAATTAACCCCAGGCAAGCGGCGAGCGCTGGAAAACGTATATAATCCAACGCGCAGCGGAGAGAATCCGCGTCTGAGTATGGCTGGTCAGTTATACGCGCCGGGCGCCGTTTACGATTCATCAATAACCGGCAATCAGCGGGCGGAGAAACGATATAAAGACGAGGGGGGAGGGGGGGTCGAGGGAAAAACAAGCCGCTGGGATCTCCGCTGTAAGAGCAGCAGCAGCTCGGATCAGAAGAAGAAGAAGAAGAGGAGAAAGATTTCATGGCTCGGCGTATTCAGCGAAACGGATGATGAGCGGTAGACGAGGAAAGGAGCCGGAGGGAGTGGGGGGGGGACTAGCGGCTGGGAGATTTTTATTTCCCTTCCGTAAAACAAGTCGCGCAAAGAGCGAGAGAGAGTTTGCTCAGCGTCGTGTACCGCCTACGCTCGTTTGCTTGTATATACTTATTGCAGCAGGCGCGCCTGCCACCCGAGTGTGCGTACTTATATACGTGCCGCGCACTCGCTCTCTTGCAATGCGCTTGGGCTTGGTATAATGTTGCGTTACGCCGTGTTACCTTTGCGAGCGATGACTTGCCGCCGAGAGGGCCTATTAAAATGAGTAGCGCCTCGGCAAACAGAGCCTCACTCTAAGGGCCCGCCCATGCTTTTTCCCTCAGCCCCCTTCCTCTTTTCTCCATCCGTCGATCCCGAATAAATTTGCTTTTATGCCTCACCCCCCGCCCTGACGATAGACTACTCAATCTCCACTGGCTCTTGACTATTTTTTAAACGAATAACTAGTTTTTCCTTTTTATTATTTAGCTTTCGTTTTTTCTCTTTTTCGGTTTTCGCAATTTTTGTCTTGACGCGGGCGATATTTTTTTCAAAAAATTGAAAAACCTTAACGCGCGTTACGCTCTCGGCTATATCGGTTCCTTTTTTTTTTCCTCTACACGTATTGAAAATGGGAAATCGCGCGAGTAAAGCAATGTGTCTCGAGCGTCAATTTTTACAAGCTCGGCCTTAAGCGCCCTGTATACGCTATTATAAAATGTAGCGTCTAAACGGATATTAAACTCTCGCAGCAAGTTTTTCAGCTCCGACACGCGACTGGCCCTTCCCTTCACTGTGAAAACGATCGAAAAATAACGCGTTCTCGCGTATATATCTGTGTGTACTAGTGTGCTTAAGGCGCAATATCTATGCAGTAGTCGTACGTCTTTATTGTGTCATTGTACTCCCGGCCCATATACATTTCATACATCAAACACAATAGCCCTCCGGTAAATATTACAAACAACTACTATACGTGAAAGCGAGGAGAAGGACGACCATGAGAGAAGGAGAGAGGGAGAGTATGTATCGTTTCGCACACACGAGCCATTAAAAGGGTCTATCAACGGCTCGGTAAACACCGAGAAAATTGCTCGAGCTATACGAGCAACTTAAGGCCGAGGCTCGGCTCTACGTTCCTATAGATTTTAATGCGTTTTCAACATTCCCTCTCTCTCTCTCTCATAAATTGTACGATTACCTCGGAAGCATTTTCATCGCGATAACAAAAGGAACGTTTTATCCCCTTTTTGTTTGCGCCGCGCCAAAATGTTGGCAAAAATTCTCGGCTTTTTTTTATATTGTATAGCTAATAGTCCGAGCGTTTTAATGCCTTGTATATACGACCAAATGGATGTAGCCGCGTAGCGAAACACAACGCGCGAGAGGTAGATAGATTCTCCAATCGTGATCAATATGAAAATTAAAGTAGCCCGAACACTATGTACTAGCCGTACGAAATTCGTAATGGACAACAAGCCCGCGTACGCCGCCTTTTTCCGATCGTCCATTTATTTTTCAATTTCCAACCGAGGGTGTAAGAGTCTGCTTGGAGGGAGGGGGTCTAAAATAGCGGATGGTCCACTGTATACATGCATACAGAGGTAGAGCCATTAGCAATACAAGCATACGTATATATAGTCGTCCATGCACGTATGTTGCGTCGGCAGGGTAGTGGGGAGATATCAAGGGCGCGCGCGAGAGAGCGGCGCGTTTAATTCAATTAAAGCTCGATCTGGAAAAGAGAAGAGCGCGCGGGAGAGGATCAAGGGGGGTATACATAAACGGCGCACATTCGCGAGCAAAACGAACGGCGGCCGGTTATACCTCGCCGAAGCCGGGAATGCGAAGGAGGAGGAGTGGCGGTCGTGAGAGAGATAGAGCGTGGGCCCTCTTTCCATTCATGCCGCGCTGGACACGTGTGCATGCGCGCATGTAAGCAGAGAGAGAGAGAGAGCCACGTCGCACGTGCGCCTCCACCCTGTGTATACCATCGCTTGGCGGATATATATGCCGAGACGAGCCTCTCTCTCTCTTGGACGGAAGGTATACCGAGTTGGAGTATACATACAGTGGGCCTTGCCTCGGGCGCGCATGTACATCGGCAACTTGCGGGCTTGGCTGCCAGCTGCGGTGTCGTATACTGCCGCGACGGAAGTCGGGATTCCGGTAGACGCGCGTCATACCTGTATACAGATATACCGCGTGGGGCTAAGGAGAATATGCGCGTGAGGAAGAAAGTGGAAAATCGATGCCTTTTAGGCGTGAGAGAGATGCAGAGGCTCGCAGTTCTCTTTCGCGCTCTGAAGAGTAGCCGCGTGGACCATTAATTCCAGCAGCTTATACAATTTCCACGTGGAAGTTGAAACGCAGAGTGGGTAGAGGCTACTGATAACTTCGGCAGACTTTCTCGGTATGGAGAGCAGAGCAGCGCAGCGCGAGTCAAAGCTCTCGGGCCAAAGTTTGACGCGATCGGAGGACCGTGTGCACTGAGGTCCGCGAGCGCATTGTTTCGCCTTCCGATCTGTCCAACAATGCGGATATTTCATTAGCTCTCGCTATTAAGCGCCGACCGAGGACACACGGAGAAAGAGAGGCCGAGGTGAACGTTCGACGAGACTTGGGACCGCTTGCTTATTGTGCGCCTCGCTAAACTTCGAGCTACCTGGACAATGGCTATATCTGCTCTCTCGAGTTGTTCATTTCGGGAGGAAGGAGGGTGGAGGGAGAGAGAGATCGGTTTCCCGCGCGGACCAATTAGCAAGGGCTCGCGAGCCAGGGAGATGTTTTAAACGACTCTATGTCGATCTAAAGTCTTGCAGGCGAACTTACGGCCGATGCGACGGTTACGCATTATTACAAGGATTTTTAAAGACTTGGCTTTGCAGCGATGCGAGCGTAAGCTTATCGCTTCGTCGATTCGTTGTCAGTACACCGAGCTTTTATCGAGATTATGATTATATAGTTTACGAGTCCATCGAATTATTTATTATTGTTTATATTCGTGCTTTTCCAATATTAACGTGCATTCCTTTATTTTTCAGCGCATATAACGTTGAAATGCATTTATCGGAGGGGGGGGGCTTCATTGTGCGCGCTCTCTCGATGCATTTCGGATATGCATGTGATTTGCGCGCGCCTAATGCGGACGCTCGCTGAATATTTTAAATATTCTCGTTTATGGGCGAGCGGGTGGGGAGGGGGGGGGGGAGTGGAGCCGACGTTTCTCGCTAGCGCGCGATAGCTGCAGCTTTGAATGACAAAGCCTTGAGAGAGAGAGAGAGAGAGAGAGAGAGAGAGTGGGCCCGATCGATTTGCCTGCACATCAGCTTTCGCCTATAGATGTATTGAATTCTCTTTAATTTTTTATTTCCCAGCATCCCTCCCCCTCGAATAATCGAGTCTTTACGTATATAATTTATCCAAATGATCGTTTGTCAAATAAACTTTATTTGCCGTAAACAAACAGTTTGAATAAAGAAGTATTAAAAAAAAATGCAAGATAACGATGTGATTGCAGGTTGCCGTTACGAGGGCAGGCATTACGAGGAGGGTGAGTCGGTGATAACCGCCGAGCCGTGTCTACAGTGCCAGTGCGTCAAGGGCTCGTTGCGCTGCAGGCTGCGCATCTGCCCGCGTCTGCCGCAGCCGTCGCCTCCGGGCTGCCGGGCTCGGCCGCCCGGCGAGCACGCCTGCTGTCCCGAACTCGTCTGCGGCTCCGACGAAGAAGAGGGTAAGTGAACGCGCCCGCCCGGGGAGATTGGTAGCCAGAGAGAACTCTCTCTCTCTCTCTCTCTCTCTCTGTACTCGCGCATTAGCCTTGCGCGCTATACGTACACGCGCGCTGCGGAGAGAGGTGAAATCGATTACACCGATCGGCCATTCCAACTGACAAACGCACGTGTGCGCGCTAAACTCGACGCCCCCCGACCTCTCCTACTTCCCGTGACATGCAAGTCCGATGTGTGTGTGTGTCCGATCCACTCTCGATTCATCCTCCCCCTCTACCGATCTACCTATGTTTCTACGCGCTTGCAGTTTCTGTCTTTGCTAAACGAGTAAACTTGGACTGTACGTCTCGATCGTTATTCCGCTCTACTAACGATCTTTGGACCACTTTCGTGGGTTACCGAGATATTTTGTTTAGAAGGTAAATTAAGTGCTCTGACGAATTAGAGGACTGGAAATGAGCTCCACGAAATTTGCATTTTCCGTTCGTTTTTAGGCCGGATTTTTATACGCTCCGTACAAACATTTCGTTTATTTAATGTATACGACTCGTTGGAAAAACGCGAGCACGGAAGCAAAATCAAAGGACGAAGCGCGAAATTAAAATAGCCAGGCTTGAAAATTTTAATTACAAGAAAAACAAAATCCCCCGGCTCTTTTTTACTCCTCTTCCGAGAGCACACACGATATCCCCTCGTGTTTCCGCAAAGCAGTATTTCCCTTTGAGCCGTTACTTTCTCAACCGATTCCCAACGACAACAACCGTCTCATTTTTTTCGTTTCCGCGCACTTTTGCATATCGCGCGGTGTGGCTTTATTAAATTAGTTCTCGCTTCTCGCGACAAGCGGTTGTTGCAATATGGCCCGGTTTAATTGAGCAGCTCTCGTGTACGCGATAATCTAAGGGTGGGTATACTGACTGTTGTAATAATTTACGAATAAACGCGCGGGTTTACAAGGGAATTTGAATTAACGCGTTGAGTTTTGGTTCAATAAACGGGCTTGGTCATATCCGCGACCTTACTATATAAGTACCAAGCGCAAATTTTAATGGGAATTATTGCCATTTCGCGTTTAGCTTTTGTCATTCCTGGCTTTGGATATTAATATTGCAGCTCGGGAACTTATACCTTTCGTTAGTCCGTTTATTAAAATTCCTAATTAATGCACGATTATTGTATAATTTTTATTATTGCCCGACTTTACGTTTATTTGCGTATTAAAACAAACATTTCCAACGATTGTTTTTCAGACGTTAACGAAAACATTCTTCATCGTTCGAGCGCTAACTTATTACACCACCGCAAAACGGAAGAAGGTATAAACATTCTGCATCATTATTTACTATTCCTCACTTTTCGAGAGAGATAGAGAGCGAAAAGAAAGAAAGACAACAAATAAAACCCAAGCATTAAAAATTTTTCCTGAGTTTGCACATTACGATGAAACAGCTCGATTCAACGAGATTACAAGTTAAACAAGAAGTCGGGAAGGGAATAAAGGCCGCGAGACAAGTCGAGCGTGCCCCGGGGCAAAAAAACGGTTTAATTCACGAGTGTAATCTCGTTGAATCGATTGGCCCAACGACCTTTCCGCGGCTCGTTTGCTCTCGCTCAAAAGATGAAAAGCAAAAAAAAGCAAGAGTAGTATACGCACGTACAAGCGGAGTAAGAAGTCGCGGTCTCGCGTGCAAACTCGAACATCTCTCTCTCTCTCACTCACACAAAGTGTGTACGGCCATTAGACTGGCCAGCTCGTTAATGCTCTCCGGCTGTCTCTCTTTCTGTTGCTCGCGTGGCCGAACGGACAGGATGCCTTTACGAGGGCGTCCGGTACGGGCCGGGCTCGGCGATGATGGGCTCGCGGCGTTGCGAGTACTGCTACTGCATTTCCGGGGCCCGGAGATGCATCCGGCCCAAGTGCCTCCTGCCCCTGCCCGGATGCGCGCCCCTTTACGCCCCCGAGTCCTGCTGTCCCGTCGCCTACAACTGCACTCGTAAGTATACACCCTTATGTATACATCTATCAATTTTTTTACAAGATGCTCGGATCATATTTTCGGTGAAAATTTTCGGCGAAATGTTTTCGGCCTTGACGTTAACGCTATGTAAATTTATACCCGTTGTTCGCTACAGGTCAAGCCGACTTCTCAACGACCCTAGCCGCAATCTCGGGAAACGGTAAGTGTTTGCCTCGGCGTTATTGCGCCTTACATAAACCTACCGCTTGCCCCCTACTCCCTTCTGACCCCTTCTATGCAATTAAAGGGCTCACGCGATTCTCTCTGGCCCTTAACTTCCATCGCGATGGCCTTCGCCTCCTTTACTCCTCTATACCAGCTTCTCCTATGCCTCTTTTTGATGCTAGTTTAATTGTCGCTTTTAACTGACCCTTTTCCCCTCCCTCCGTAGTTTTCTACCTCTGCCACTTTATTTTCTTCTCATTTTTCATCTCTCGCGCGTCTGTTGATTAGACAAAACGTTGGGCAAAAAAAATTTGAAGTATAATATCTAGTTCAAGCTGAAGTCATAACGTTACATCAAACATCTCGAAAATACGTGTGTAATGATGAAACGAAATCCTCACGGGATTTTTTAGTCGCCAAAAAATTATGTAAATCACCGAAGCGAACATTTTCACTGGCACGAATATATGCTTCTCATTACGTTTCCTTCGAAAAGCACATCCGCAAGGTACACATTAAATCGAAAAAAGTTTTTCCCGGTTATTTATACCATTCAAAATTAAACCCTCATTAATTGAGAAAAAAAGAAGCCCAGTCGCAATATTACCCAAAAGGGCAGAGGGGCGAGTGGGTTGGTCCATATAAGTGCGGTTCCGAGAAAAAAAAAACTCGAAATTGCACGTGTGTCGATGTATTAATGGACGTTGACGTTGGGACCATGGAGAAGGTTGCCGTACGGGCGAGCAAGTGTACCAGGAGGGCGAGATGGTCCGGGACATCGAGTGGAAGGCGGTCTGCGATAATTGCTTCTGCGCCATGGGCGTTATACGCTGCGTGCCCCTCGCCTGCGCCCCGCCGCTCCAGGGCTGCAAGCCGATCGTCCGCGAAGGCCAGTGCTGCCCGTCTACCTACAATTGCAGTGAGTACACGCGATCCTTAGGATTTTTCCTTTTGTATTAGTCATGTGGGATTAAAAGAAGATTGAATTTTATTTTGGAAGGGTTTTTGGTTTGGAGTAATTGGAGACAGAAAATGGTTTTTTTTACGTTTCAGGTGGCACGATCGAAGTGAAGGCCGCGCAAAATTTCGCTTCGTATGCATTTATTAGTAAGGATTATGCAAAGTTTCGGAAGGAAACCAATTTTTATGTAAGTGCCCGCTCACAATTATCATAATTTCAATTAATTTTCATTTCGGACTTCCTATACTTCTTTTTTTCTTCTTCTCCTGCTTTTTTCCTCCCATTTCATCAAAATTTAATTACTTCGTCTTTTCGCTAGTGCTCAGATTAATTTTTTTTTCAAAATATCAACAAAAAATATAAAAACGTTTACAATTTTGTTAATGTTACCGGAAATAAAAAGTGGTTTTGAAAACGCGTTATATCTGAATAGAGAAATTTAATTAAAAGCAAGGTCTTACACGATGAGAAAAATGAAAAGGAAGAAACGCGTGTGCGTGTGTAACCAGTGAAAAGAGTCGGTTAATCTTGTTAGCCGTGTATCAGTGCCTGTTTGAATCTTTACGCATTACAAGTATCCATTTAATTAAAATAAATTCGGTAAAGTGCTCGTCGAGACTCATCACGGAAAATAAAAAAAATGGGGGGAAATACGGAAAATCCCAGGCATGAAAATCCCGGCCCGAGCGCGGGCAAAGTCGAAAAAGAAATCATAAAGCAAATACACGCAAGCCCTAAGGCTCGAAATGAAATGGGTCAAAGCGGGAGAAGCATGAAAAAAAAAAGTAAAAAAGAAAAAACGAGAAGCGTCTGCTCGTTACCCGAGTTGAATCGGTGAATGCTAAATAAGCCATGAAACGGGCCTGCCCTCTCTCTCTTGCTCTCTGCTTCTGCAAATCCGGCAGCCGGCGATTCACGACTCGGCGCTCGGGGCAAGCGGAGTCGAGGGCCGAGGTCACCGGGTCGTAAACGAGGCCCTCGAGTCGCTAGGCTCGGCCAGCAGCAGCGGCAGTGCCGGGAGTACTGCCCCGGAAATCGTCGCTGAAAAGTTCCCCATGGCAACGGAATCAATGCCCCAGGCCCTCGAGACGGAAACTATGAACAACGAAATCCCGGCCGAGACCACCTCGGATTATCCGGCCAAGCCTACGGCTCGCGACCAGGAGCCTCTCACCGCTACCAGCATCGAGGTATACACTTCTCTCTCTCCCTCTCTATTATACATGTATATGCAGGCGAAAAACCCGAGGAGTTATCGTTCCCACTAGATCGAGCCCGTTTTTTTTATTGGTCCATCCTCCTTCTTCGGTCTCTCCTTCACCCATCCCTCCAAAGCATTTTTCTCCCTTCGATTTACAGCGATATTGCATGAAAGATTGATGTAGCTTGGAGAGCCGTCGTTATAAAAGCCCCTCGTATGAGAAGGAGTCCGCCCCTAAGTCAAGCTTATATATCGAAGGACATTGATTACTACACCTGCAAATTTTACAAGCTGTAAAACTTACAATTAATAAAAAAATGCAAAAAATTGTCAATTTGCAATGAACATCTTAGTACACGACGATGACGGAGGCGGTAGGCTTCGAGCAGACGGTAACGACGCACGAGCCAACGAGCAGTAGCATCAGCACGAGTCCAGCCGAGCTGACGAGTACCCTCCTGCCCGACATCATCAGCACGACTCTCGAGGACAGCCCGACGACGGAGTTGACGACGAACGAGACTACCAGCGGCGAGACGTCGTCGACGGGGCTGCCGGAGGACGAGGCGACCGCAACGAGCGTCAGCGCGATAACCCAGCCGCCCGAGTCGTCGAGCTCCATTACCAGCGGCAGTCTCCTC
Organism: Anagyrus pseudococci; assembly: GCA_030522585.1. Taxonomy (NCBI): domain Eukaryota; kingdom Metazoa; phylum Arthropoda; class Insecta; order Hymenoptera; family Encyrtidae; genus Anagyrus; species Anagyrus pseudococci. The sequence goes on from JAPYYQ010000266.1 coordinate 22,878, forward strand.
TCGAGCGAGCTTGCCGATAATTCTGCCAGTCGCCGGTACGATATACTGCTTTTAACCCCCCGCGCCTGTGTCCGTAATTATGTCAGCTATAGCTGCTATTGACGCCGGTTTGATAACGCTTGAGTTATGCGCAGCCTGTGTGCGTGTATAGCTGAATCGTTGATTTTCTTTTTGGGTATGGGAATATTTAGTATGACGAGGTTTGAATTTTTAGTCAAGAGCCGGGCAGTACGCCGATCTACGTGGGTGATGTTTCTAACAAAACGACAACGGTGAGTGTCGTGAAAAAGACGGAGATTACTGACGCACCTAACGCAACGACGACGACGACATTATCCACGAGCACGTCAACCGAGATTCCATCGTCAACAAGCTCCAAATCGGCCTCGACATCGACGAGCACAACGATCGCGTCAACGACGATCTCAACGTCAACGCAAGCTCAAACCGCACCGGATAAGCCGACAAAGAGCCAAACGAAGGAGGAGAGCACCAGCCCGAAACCGAGCAAGCAACAAGACGAAGCCGAGTCGACCGAGGAGAGGACTCGGCCAATGCCGGTTAAAAAGCCATCCAGTGGACTGCTCACGTCGATTCTCGTGCCGGACGACATGCTCGTGATGAACGTCACCGTCAAGACGAACGTCGCGGTCGGCCATCTCCACGGGGTCACCATCAACCCCATGACCAAGCCCATGAGGCCCGATCTCGCGGCTATACTCAATATTACGAATCGAGCGAAAGGCGAGGACTACGATTACGACTACAGCAGTCCGACCCTGCCGCCGTCGTTGCCGAATGTTAGGTGAGCTGGGATTTTTTGTTTGTATTTTCTGGTTAGTACGGGTATGTTTGGATTACGGCTTGATGTTTAATGAAGAATCGCGATGATTAACTTTTTCGAAAATTTGTTACTTTGATTAACGTGCCGGTGTTTTGTTTTATTCACGAAAATTTTTCATTCGTTTCATCGAAAAGCGAAAAAGAGCTTAATGCAATTTGCGAAGCGATTTCATTAGCAGAAAATAGGATTAACATTCGAGCGCCAGTGCTCGAATACGAAATATATGCACATTTTCGAACGCTAATGTTGCACGCGCGTATATACATGAAAAAATAATTATCCACATTCATTAAGCTACACTCGAGCGTCCGATGTGTTTCCTGTTATTTATATTTAATTATCCGGCTGTATTAGCGCCTATTATTTGACGTTAATTAGGGGGGTGAAAGAAAAAAGGAGGAAAAAGAAAAAGGCAAGTGGTTTATTTATCCCGAAAGAGAAAGAGAGATAGAGCCGGGGTGTCCGAGAGAGCGCCGGGGGGGGGGGGCAATTTAATTTATAAATTTTAATAAGAACAAACAGATAGAAATCTCGCGGCGAGCGCGAGCGGAAAAACAAGGCGCTAGCCCGGGGAATATTCATGAGGCTTAATAAAAAGTAAACGGCGCGAAGGGTCGATTAGCATCCAAAGCTTAAAAGCCATGGGTTGTGTGTGTGCGACGGCGTAAGCCATTGATCACGCAGGCTTATCTAGGCACGAGGTAAGATCGCTGGGATTTCTTTCTTTTTTTTTTCGCGCGCAGGATCATACCGTTCGTCGCCGCGGACGCACTGGTCAAGGACAAAGGGGACGACGAGGTGCCGCCGGCCGTGACCGGATATCCGGCGAGCGCCGCGGCAGTGCCGCCGCCGGACCTCGCGCCCACCGACGCCGCCAAATTCTACGACATCGTCACGCAGGAGAACCGATTCAGCCCGCCCGAGAAAACGGAAGGTGTGTATGTGTGTGTATGAAGAGACGCTTTATACCAACGAGCGGGCAACTTTATTTCTTTCTTTCCTTCTTCCTTTGTGCACGTCGGACCTCTTGCACCCGCAGGAAATCGTCGCTCTCTGTGCGGCTTTTATACGGCGGATACGGAGAATAAGAGTGATTGAATGGGACTTTTGTATCCGAACGCTGCGGAGCCTGATGTTTCGCTGAACAATTTTTCGAGTCACGTATTTTTGTGGATTACTGCTTTTTTAAATTGTTGATGTTTCGTTTGTTTAACGATAAGTAGTTTAAATGATCTAAAGAATCGGTTCTGTTTGTTTAATTTGGACGATATGAAAATACTTCGTATGACATACACGATTTGTTGAAAATAAAATCATAAACGGCATTAAGTAGTGCTGATTTGACGAGAAATTTTTGCGAGGGAGATTGATCCGAGAAAAGCGGCTGAGCAAATAATATCTTGTTGTTCTGATTAACAGGTGGTTTCATGCCTCGGGAGCCGCCGTACTTTGACCCACTTTTCCACGCGTCCAACCTTAATTTAGAAATTGGCACCGGAGTTACAGTCGCCCCGGAAACACTGCCGGTACCCAATCCCCACAGGAAAAACGACAGTGAGCCTTATTTTAATTTCATCGATTCGCTCGATCTATCGATACAATATTTCTCGGAATTTTAATACGTTATTCTCGTTTTACCCCCTAAAACTAGTTATCCCGAACAACTGTCTTTACGAGGAACACGAGTACGGCCACGGGCACGTATTGCCGAGCCGAGCATTGTGCGTGACTTGCATATGCTACTATGGCGAAATCGTGTGCTCGAATCAGAAATGTCCCCCGCTAAAGGTCGGCTGTCAGCGGGTCAACAATCCCAGCGACAAGTGCTGCAGTAAAATAATCTGCCGTAAGTTTAGAGCAATCTATATCTTTAACAAAACGGTTAATCACAAAGGAAACCAACGTGTACCCTTAATTCCAGCGGACGGTGTAGAATCGCCAACGGTCGTGCTGGACCGCGTGGACGCGACCTCGGCGTCGGAGCACGAGCCAACGGTCTCGCCGGACCCCTTCCGGGACGTGATAAAAACGGAGCCGGCGCCGGACCTGCCCTCGCTCATCGGCGACATAATGATCCCGTACCTGGTGGAGCACACGAGTCCCCCAACGAGATACGACGCCGAGGCCGGTTTCTTCGTGGGATCGGGCAACGCCAGTTACAAGGGAGCGACGGCTGCCCCGACGAAGCAGCAAGCCCAGCTCAGCGCCGAGGACGTAAGGCTGACGAGCGAGCCGCCTGCCGCTGACAAGCCGGAGGATGACGAGGCCTCCTCGATCTTCTCCCTCGACAGCGTGCTCGAGCTCTTCTTCAGCGAGCCCGCGGCGAACGCCTCGACGACGGGGCCGTCGCCCCCTCCGCCAGCGAGCACCGCGACGCTACTCGAGGACGACGCCGAAACCACGAGCATTACCACGCCGAGGCCAACGTCTACGACGACGACGTTATCTGCCTCAACGTCAAGCACTGCCGTCTCGATAGCTCCGGGAAACTCGTCGCTCGCGCCAGATACCACAAGCCCGACGACGACGACGACGACGACGTCGAGGATGGAAGAGACAGGTGATAAGGAGGCGGCAACGACTGGGGGAGCTGGCGGTGGCTTGCTCAAGGTGGCCGGCTGCAACATCTACGGGCGGATGTACGGGGTGGGCAGGATCATCGCCGAGCTGTCGACCGCGTGCCTCGAGTGCAGATGCACCGACGTCGGCGTGCAGTGCCGGACTCTGGCCGACTGCTGAGCGCCCTTTACCACCGACCCGCATACACTACTCTCCGTCCATTTGGCTCGGCGTACGTGAGCTGCCGGATTGATTTGCGATCGCGCCGAGCCAGCGCCCCGAGCTCTCTCTCTCTCTCTCTCTCGCTCGCTGAGATTTTTGCCACGGATATAAAGACGATCGCTCTCCCCCTCCACCGAGCTCGCACGAGAATTTTCGATTTGACGCTGCCCCGGAGATAGATGGGTAATTCATCGCTTTCTCTTGCTGATCGAGCGCGCGCTTGATACATCGGAATTTCATTGAAATTTATCGGAACTTTTCAGGGGGATAGAGAGAGGAAGGGAGATGGAGATAGAGAGAGGGAGAGAGGGGGTCCGGTGCGTTTATTGCGGCGAACTTTAACGCTTTGGAATTTCGATTTATGGACGGGGATTTTTAAATTTCGAAAGGTTATTATTTTATTACGGGACCTCGTGTGATTTGTGCGCGAGATTATTAACTTGGGAACGTCGAGACGGTGATTGGTTGCTTTTCAAACGTTTGTTTAATGTTCTTGGGGAACTAATAACGGCGATCTTAGTGTTGCTAGCCGTGCGGTTGCGCCAATGACAAAATTACACTTCGATTTCATCGAGCACAGGGCATACGCGGCAGCTGCTCGCGTGTAGGATGCTATCGAGCTTTCCAGTAGTACAAGTCAGCGAGCGATCGGACGTCAGCAATGGGGGGGGGGGGCAAAAAGCAGAGAGCGAGCAGGGGATTAGCGCGAGAGACTCGAGCAACACCGACATTGAAGACGTTATTAAGAAGGATTTATACTCGTTTTAAGACTGATGAACTTCTGCTCTTTGGGGGGAGAGGGAATCTCTCGTTGAACGCTTAATTCTCGCGCGCGGAGAGATAAGAGGATAAGAGAGGTAGTAGGCAGAATACGCGGCTCGGCCTAGGACGAGGGGGACGGCAGAGGGAGTTTAAAGCGGAGAAATCGAGTTTTGCCACTTGACGATGTTAACGCGCGCGCTCGTTAATAGTTGCGAAATTTCTTTCGAGTCTGTATAATTGCGCGGGAGAGGCTCGTTGAATGAGATTGGATGGCGCGCGAGTGCTTCTTTCTCTCCAGCGGGCAGATCGGAGTGAAAGAGAGAGAGAGAGAGAGAGCTTTTTGTGTAGCGCTCTTTTAATTTATATATATTTATATATAAATATTTATATTTATATTTATATGTTTGTTCAAAGAATTTTAATATATACTCAAGAGAGATTGTATTTATGCGATTTCCCGAAAAATCACTGGTATTGTCTCTAAATGCGTAATGTTACTTATTATACACTCGGTTGTTTGATTAAGTAATTCGACGGTGAATTTTGTATTTACGATATATAACATATTTGTTGCGGTTATTATTTCACGCGCGATGATTAATTACATTACATTATAACGTGGGATGTATTTGTTAACTGTAACGAATAATTAATGATAAATCAACAAACTAACAAACGAAAAAAATAAGAAAAAAGATCTCAATAGTATTCAAACGGAACATTAAAGTAATGAATACTCAAATACCGCGTATACGTAAATATGAGCTGCAATCCGGCGAATAAAATTGAATTTTTTTTCCATTATCGAGATGTGACGATTACGTGTAGCGTGTAATTGCAACTGTGTATTGTCTCTACGTAGTATTGTAAATTTTAAGTAACGTTTAATGCTTCTGTCGCGTCAAGAGTGCGCGTTCTGATAAGTAAAATATTTATTATACGCATTTTAGTAGCGCTAGTTGTGTAACGTAACATTTACGTTTATAAATTATTAATCTGCGAAAATCAAACAGTATCGATAATTGCGGTGTAGAAGGCGTGTTTTAATGTATCTTGAAGTATTAATAAAATGTATATTTTATACCGCATAATAAGTCTCGAATGAGGTCGTAGCAATTACGGGCAGAGTGAAATTTGATTAAGCTAGAAAATACACGATTAGTTATGAATATTGCAATTTTTTTAATTTTTTGTTTGTTTTTTTTCCGTTGCTTAAGCTAAGTTAACGAGCTGCGCATTAAAATGTAAAATCTTTTTAAAATGTTTATAAACAAGGCGAAACAAAATCGTTGAGATATTTTTTGTAAGTCACAGCGTATATACATTGTCGGCGCAACTTTGAAAAAATAAAAGGAAAATAAACACATTGTAAAAGCAACAGTTTAAAATAATCACGATGTATAATGTAGGCAATTTGGAAAATAATAAACAACAAGCGGCACATACGCACATCTGCATAATAGACGAGTTTACTTTAGCCTTTGCGCGCGCGCGCCCGTTTTGATATTAAAATTTAATTAGAAATTCGCCAAGCCGCGCGCGCACCGCTCCCCGTGTGCAGCGTGCAAAATTCCATCAAAACCTCCGCCGGTCCGATTAACGATATTTAGTTATGACGAGCCGTCGAGGCAAACGGCCTTGAGGTAAGGGGGGGGCGTAGGGGCGCGAGGTATTACTTCTCACAGCGGTGGGTCTTTAGAAAATCATTTAAGCGCGGGAATAAAGACAATAGCCCGCGAGACTCGTGCATAAGCTACAGAGGGGGGTAGGAGACCGCTCGCGTAATAATAACGCGCCGCGTTTAATAAAGGTGTGTATATACATAACGCGCTGGCTTGTCCCTCTCGCTCCCTTTCCACTTAGTAGCCACAGCCGGAGTAGGTTGTCGCAGCAAGAGACACAGCGGGCCTATAGAGGCTGCTCCACTTTTCGCCGCGCAATTTCCACTTTCCGCGAGAGAGAGAGAGGGAGCGCGACAACACGGCCAGTAGCATGAGCAGGGAGGGAGGTAAGGGAAACAGCAGTCAAGGAGGAGCAAAGTCCCTTTGTCGTCGTCGTCGTCTGCGGCGAGACTCTCCGAGCGCGGCTGCTGGCACTGCTCCTTTTGTCTCTTGTTATCGGCCTCGGCAAGCCGTGCGCTCTTCTGTCTTTCCAGCGCGCCACCTTCCTCGGCTTCTCTCTCACTGACACCGCCACTCTCTCTCGCTCTTTCTCGCTTCGCAGCCCCCTCCTCGCCATCTGCCCTTTATCTTTGGCTAATTCATTATTCCAAAGGACAATGGACATCTGCAAAGACAGCCCGGGGAGGGAGGGACACCCGTCCGGCGCTTCGCGCGTTTCCACTTCCGAAATGGACTTGCCAAGATGAATCTCTTCTTCTTTTTTTTCGGCGTTGTAGAGTTGGAAGGAGAATGGCTTGGTGACTGATGGAATAGCTGAATAAGCTTGGAGGGGGGTCGCAAAGTTTTTCTCAAGCCGCGTGCTCGAACAATGCCACTCTGATGATCGCGCCGATGAGCTTTTACGCCTCGCCCGCGCGCTGTATATATACTTGCCCCGGCAGCAACGAATTTTTGAATAATCCGGCCAGCTGCGCGTTAATTTTAGATCGTTCATTTGCATTCAATTCATGGGAAAAGGAGAGGGGGCCCTACACACGCCCGAGCGTTTGTACAGCCTCGGCGAACGAGCAAGCGAAGCGGAGAGAGAGAAAGCAGGCCGGCATGTACTCTTGACCCCAAGAGCGCGGCCCGCTCGAAAATTTATAATTGAAGGAAGCTGGAGGGGGAGCGGGTTATATAAGGCGGAACTAGCCGCGAACGAACCGTTTCTACAACTTTGCTTTATGCTTCCGCCTGCCGCTCAAAGAGTTAAAAAACGGCTTTTCGGATTTAATGGGATTACCCGGGTTTCTCTCCCTCGCCCTCTTTTAACTACTTACCCTCTCTCTCTCTCACTCCCTGGATTTCATTTTATTTTAATAGAATCGCTTTGAATTAACCCCCAGTGTGTTTGAGCTCAAGCAGTTGCGAAATTACGAATTCTTGATTTTAACCGGCCGTTTGCGCGTTTCACGAAAATTATATATCGCTTAAAAGGCATGAAGTTTTCGAGAAAAGAAAAAACAGTTTGTTTTTCAATGTGGATATTTCATTATTCGATCGCGCAAGATTTTCGTAAAAAACCTTTGCCCTTTACGCGCGACGCGCGGCTTTTCGAATATATTATTCCGATTTTCATTCGCGCGCGATTGCGCAACGAAAATTTATTGCCTTTGACGTCGCGTAGGGGGAAAAGGGCTCCTTTGAAATATTATTAACGCAATTATTCAAGGGAATAATGCATAAAATATTGACGAGCGTTATCCTCGTAATTGCGTGGATAAACAACGTTAACCTGTTATAATTAGGCGAGTAAAAATTAAAATCGCCCCGATGATTATGCATTTTAATTTGGCTCGTAAACCAACAGCTTAGCCCCGTAATCTTCGCTATTCGAGTCTGAGAATTTGCGTTCGTTGGCTCTCTCTCTCTTGCATTTATGCGCGTATATGGATGTACGCTATTGTCGATAAATTTGCTTTGTAATCCTTCGTCCGGCGATAGTCGTCTCTCCTCTTTATTATCGAAAAGGGCTTGGTTTAATGCCCCTTGTCATCCTGAAATTATGATAATCGTGAAAAGAAAAATATATCAAATCGACGTTACGTCACGTAATGCGATCGTTCGTTGCTGTATACGTTACCTAATATTCCCAAATTGATGTGTTTTCTCTTAAAAATCCATGCAAAACGGTGGGATGAGGACAAGTGTACAAATAAACATGGAAATTCTCGTGATTTGTGAAAAATTTTCATTGAAAACATTTATTTAGTATTTGAATGCACAAATGAAAAACAATGTCGATAATTAAAAAATAAATCGTACCTGAGGAATAAACTTTTTTTTTCTCACAATATCTCGCCCGTATATTTTTCACATCTCTTTCTCCCGTTCGCTCGCATTCGCACATTTACATTTTAGTTTTCTTCTCTCTTTTGGCAGTACAAGTTCTACATCGAAGGGGCGCAAAATTTTTATTTTACATATTTTCAACATTTTCATATTACCGCCGAAAAGAACCTATTTCATTTTATTTTACTAGTGTTTTTTTTGTCGTTTTATTCCTTTTTTTTCTCTTTCTTTCTAGAAAAGTGTTTACGTGACGTAATGCTCACCCCCTCCGATCGAGAGCGACGGGGTAAAAAGGTATTTCAATTTGTCACGTGCATCTATAGCTAAAAAGGTACTTATCGTAATACATTAAAGGATTTCCACTTTTTTTTTACTCTTTTTTTTCATTTTGCCTCTTCTCGTTCCGATAACCGTATAATTATTTTATATCTTGTACAATCGCGAAACACTTGCGTTTATCTTCATAATTTTATTATTTCTAAAATTTATTTATTCATTTATTTTTTCTTACAAATGACTGCGTCGTAACTTGCAATATAAAATTTTTAATGGATCAATTCGGTATACAAAGGTTGCGCATAAAATTTTCTCACTGGCAGTTTACATTAATCAGTGTGTGTGTGTGTTTTTTTTTCAATGTATATAGATTTATTACGCGCTTCAAAGTACATGCCCCCCTCGTCACAGTAAACGTGAAAAGCTTTCTCTATTCATATACTTTTTACAGGATGTTATTATCAATAATCGTTATTTGTTTGTTTCTTTATCGTTCGAAATTTTACACGCTATAATTAATGGCCTTATTAGCTTCATCTACAATAAACTTTTACTCCAGCGCAAATAACGTATATCTTTTCCCCGGAAACAAGCTTATGTCCGTCGCACTTTCTCCAATACCATAACGTAGTTAAAAGTCACAAACAAAAAGAAAAAGTATTTTCTTTCTTACACATTCGTAAATACGTCCTAACTCTATATGCATTTCACTATTATATCTAGATTTGCAATTACTTCTTTTTCTTGTTCCTCAAACAAAATTTATATTTTTCCGACGCACATTGTCACTGAAACGCGATATTTAAAAAAAAAAAATTAAAAATTTCAGCTAATCGAACTGTGCAATCGTGCAAAATCCATAAATATTGCAAAAGACCCCCGGACCTCCAATGAAGAAACATCCACAAAAGAGCCTACGTAATTATCCATCTCCGGCCCAACAAATGACATCAACATCGGCAGTAATATATTAATTTTTAAAAATACAATTACAATCCACCCTCCAGCGTCCGCGCGCGAGCGCATAACGTTATATTCAATGATAAAATATAAAAATACAATTAAAATAAGGCGCGACCCCCGCTTCTCTATGCTCTACGAGGCGGTCCGAAATTGCATACGATTCCGTACGTATATACCATAACCAAGCGCGCAACAAATATTTGAATCCGAAACGTCGTCGTCGTCGTCTCTCTCTCTCTTCGCGTAATTACTGGCGTACTCAAATAGTATCAGCTTTGGCCCAGGCGAGATCACACAGAGGAGAGGAGGGCTTTGACGCGCGCGACTCGACTCGACGTCGAATTTCCTTGCCGCTTTTAGCTTTAAAGAGAGAGAGAGAGAGAGGGAAACCTGTTGCCTCGAAGCTGAATTTCGATTAGCGCTCCCCGCCTTATTTCGAAATCCTCTAGCCGTGATTTAACCCGTCTCTCCCTCTCTATGCGCCTTGCGAAACGGAGCTGAGACTCGAGAGTGCGCGAGGCCAGGGATGTGTGTATTACCGTTGCCGTTTTCATTTGACGACCCCCGCGCGCGGATACGTAATATGTTCTCCTGCGCCAGAGAGAGAGAGAGAGTCGCAAATAAACTTGTTTTGTCGACGCGTATATGATATATTTGCAAAAATAACCGCTCGATATAATTGAAACGTGTGTATGCAATGCGCTAAGTATAGGAATTCAAAGAAGTACATATACATGTATTGTTTATATGTATATCGTCTATAACGTGTGTGTTTGTGTGTCGCATTGAAACGATATATCGAATCGTAAATTGTCTCTTTAGCTAAATTTCGATTTTCCATTTGATTAAATGATTAATGGCCGCTTGAAGTGCCGTCGATGCCAAGTCATCAATCCTTTATAGAAATCGTCGTGTGTATGTATATACAAAGCACTCATTATTTTCGTATAATAACCTTGCTATTAAAATGAGTAATGGCGAGCTTAACAGACGTTCCATTGAACGCGCGCCGCTCGCCTATACGCGGCTGTGTCGATCTAGGCTATTGTGCCGTTAAAGCTGACGCGTATAATATTCTCAACGAGCGAGATGTATATTCGATTCGTCGAAAACATTCGCAGTCGAGAGAGAGTAAGAGAGAGAGTTAGCGCGACACAGCTTGTCAGTTGTCGCGAATGCAACCGATGTAACATTTCCCCCCTCCCTCTCTCTCTCTTGCTCTCTGTCGTTTTGGCAGTGCAGTGCTTTGGAAACTGACGAAATCCGAGTCAAGCAGGCGGTTGAACTTTAACAACGACACCGTCCAGCACCACCAGTATAGACACCTGCTCGCTCGATCGATCCAAAAACGACAGACGGGGGAAGTGGGGGGGAGTGGAGGGTGTTGGAAGGGGGTGGGGTAGCCGGAGTCATCGTCAGCTGGTGAAATTCCTCTGGAGCGATATACTCTAGACATTTTTTTTTATAAATCGTCACACAGCCCAGCCAGTAAATCGGCTCTCATATTTAGGCAGCCTGCAGCGGCAGTAGCGGCAGTAGCGTATACATCGAGAGAGCTATATACTCATCTGTAAAGCGAGAGAGAGAGAGAGAGCCTCGGTCGTACGTTCGGACTTGGGCTCACTCGAACACCGCGTCTACGGCCTCGCGTATCTTGACGATGAGGAAGGAGCGCTTGCAGAACTGCACGAATATCTCGATCCGCTGTCAGGATGGCCGGCCGAGCCTCGGCAGAGCGATGAGGTAGACGTTGCCGAGGATGGCCCCTACGACGAGCAGGAGCAGGCTCACCGCCGAGACGAGCCTGACGAAGCGCACGAAGCTCCGGCCCCGGGCGTCCTTCTTGCTGTGGTGGGGGAAGCAGGCCAGCCCGAGGAGTGGTCCGGCCAGTGCGCCGGCCCCGTGGGCCGCCCAGCCGACGAGGCCGTAGCCCAGGAGCGCCGGGACCGGCATCGACGCCACGTCCGCCCCGGCCAGCAGCAGCACCGCCACCAGTCGCCAGCCGGCGTAGCGCAGCTCCCCGTGGCACTGCAATGCAGATGGACACGCGCGATAGAAACCCAAACGATCCCCCCCCTATGCACACCTTCCACCACCACCACCATCACCCCCCTTTTCATGCAAACCGATCCGTGCCGATTGCCATGCGGGCTTAGTTTGCAATGGAAAACGAGCCTTGCTTTGGCGAATTTAACCGAACACTCACCCCCCCATTCTACCCCTCGTTCGCCGCTTCTCTTGCTTTGGATTTGCGAGGAAATTAGCGAGGGTCGATTACTGCGATTATATGCGCGCATACGTATATGTACACGTCTAAATTGCAGCTCTGGGAGGTAAGCGGCTGGCTAAATGGTTGATGCACTGCGCGCTGAGTGAGAGAGCAGTGGAACAAAAAAGAGAATTCAGGGAGGGAGAGCGCTTAAGGAGCCAGTAAAGTATTCTGAAAAATCAGAGGCACAAAAAGCGTCGCCGCGTTTTATTAAGCTCTCTCGCGAGAGCTTTTGTATATAGATATTGCGCCGCGAGCTCTTCGTGCCCATTACTTTCAGTGTATCTCGGGCAGGAGGAGAAAAAAAGGTGGTTAGATGAAAAAAAAAGTTAAAAAAAAAACGGACGAAAGCAGTATAGCTCGAGCTCTTGGGGCTCGTTGAATAAAATTTTACGAGAGAAAGAGAGAAAGCGCGAGGGGTATGGCAAAGGAAGAGGATAAAAAGAACGAGCGGAAAAAGAGTACGGCTGTACGAGAGAGAAAGAGCATGCACGTATATAAGCGCACATTTACGCGCACACACGTATAGGGGCAGTTGAAAAAAAAGGGCCGTAAGAGAGCAAGAGAGAAGCGACGAGGGTGTGTACGCGTGGGTGTGGTGGTGGTGGTGGAGTTGGCGGGTAGACTGCGGAGACTCACCAGATAAAGATGAGCGAGGTGGCTGGTGAGGAGCGCGTAGACCCCAGCGGAAGCGCCAACGAGATAGCGGTTCGGTTGAAGCAGCGAGGCGCCGAGGGCTCCGCAAACCCCGCCACCGAGATAAATCGTCCCGACCGCTAGGCGACCTTGCTCCACCTGTGAATCCACACCCAGAGACATGTATACACAGACGCACGCACACGCTGGCGCGTTAACACATGGGGCTTACAAATACGAGAGCACGGGCTAAATTTCCGGTGCGCTATACACGGCCTCTGCGCTTTATTGAAATGCGCGAGTAAAGGGAGGAGGAGGAGGTGGAGGGAGTGGGACACTAATGGCAACCTCCTGTGCTGTCATTACCGGGCTGCAGCCTTAACGAGTTCTCCATTGATCGGGCTGCTTAGGATGCCTTGCGGCTTAGAAGACTCTTTTCTACGTATATGTACGTGTGTTCTTACATTTTATTCGAAATTGCGTTGGAATACTAAACACTTTTCATTGGTTTTAAAAAAGGTAAAATCATTGTGTTTTTTTTTTTGCAACAAAACGATACTTGTTGCTAACGTTTGTGCCGTTATTCACTCGAACCGTTCGAACAGTGATTTAAAAAAAGAAAGAAACAACAAAGAAAAGAAAGAAAAGCGAAAAAATTCAAACGGAAAATTGAAATTTACTCGCGCGATGATTTACCGGCCGGAATTCGAGCAATCGACAAGGGTCAGAAATAAGGTCCGGCTATTAATCACCGTCACATCATTACCGGCGGGGGCGCGCAGTCTCGCGCCGGTCAAGAATAAAGCAATAAAGTCGGACAATGGCCAGCCGCAGAGTGGAAAACTTGGTCAGCGCTATTTTATCGTCAGCTCGGCGCAAAGCTCAGCCTGTGGGGTTGGCTCTGACGCTCATGTGTGTGTGTGTGTGCGCGGTACGGAGTGCACTTCTGGGCTTCTCCGGGCTCGTGTGTGCCACTTGGAGCACACTGGAATTTTTCACTCCTCTCGGACTTTGCTCTCTCTCCAAGTGCAATACGCGCGCACACGGGGAAAGAGAAAAGAGAGGAAGGTATAGTGTGTGTGAGAGAGAGATGGAGAATGGAAAGGACGAAAGAGCGCGGGCGTGGAGGGTATATATATATATATAGGTGGGGGGTTGGCCATTGTTGACCTTATTGAATTGGCCTAATTGGGCTTACCTCGAGCGGAGTGGCCAGCAGCAGCTGAATGAGCACGTTCGTCGTGAGGTGAAGGGCGTTTGAGTGCAAAAGCATGTAGGAAATAAACCTCCAGCCCTGGATACGCTGCCGGGTGTCGTAGATCAGCCAGTCGCGCAGCACCGCGTCGTCGCCGAGGCAGTGAACTGTTATCTGGAACGTACGAGCCGCACTTTTACCACACTCCTCTCACTTGTCTCTGTACTGTAGACACTTATTATATACTCTTGTTCTTCTCTCTTTCTTCATCATCTCGCGCTAGCTTCTTGCTCTGTGCTTTTTGTTTCGACTATAGATAAAGACACGAGTAGCCAAGACACCAGGGAGTGTCCAGCTTTCGTTATTATCTCATTATTCTGAGCTGAAACGCGAGAAACTCATGGGAAAGAGATTTTAGAGTCAACGGATGCTGATAATACGCTTCTTGGATATATATCGAGCTGTGCGTGTTATTTCGTTTCCCGGTAATTCGATTAATCCCCGCGATATTTCCGGGAATATTTTATGATTTTTAATTAACATCGGAAATAACGCAGTCGACTCTTTTGTTCGCCCTTTTTCATCTGGCTAACGATAAAACATATAAACTTTTTTCGTCCCTAGCTTACGCTCGCGTGTGCTCGTACGAAAATTTAAAAATAACGTTATTAAACAGAAAGCTTGAAAAATATTTGCGTCGCGCGCAAAGCCGTACTTTGACGCGAGCTCTCTCGACGCTAACAATTATCAACAAAAATAAACTGAAAATTACGTTACGCCGAGGGGGGAATTGAAGTAAGAGCTGCCGACCTTTCGCCCCGATCATTTTAATATTATTCCTCGAGCGAAAAACAACAGCGAATAAACAAGCGAATTAATAAACAGAAAATGTATCTCGATGCAAACGTAAAAATTATCCAAAAATTTCAATCGTATATACGATTGTCCAAATCAAACCGGCCATTCTAGTTATACAAATTCCTCCAAATAATACCAGCTCTCTCGTTCGTAGTTCAATAATTCAAGAAGCTTTGGCCTATGGCGAAAAAGCGCATCGCCGAAAATCCACGTCAGCAGCAGCAGGCCGAATTATCACAGCAGACTCCGCGAATATGAATAACAAAAGAAGCGCTTTATCACTCGCGCGGAGACCAGCCCACGGGAGTATTGCGCGCGGCCTCCACGACTAAACTCATTTCGCGAATGAGAGCTCGAGGCTTCGCGCCCCGGTAATTCCAAGTGCCCTCTCTCTCTCTCTCTCTCGCCAAGCCTGCCCATACATAACGTGTAATATAAACAGGATGGAGTTCAGGGGGGAGGTCTGGAGGGCTAAATTGCGCCTCGGTATCTCATTCGGGCTCAACGCCTGATTACAACGAATTTCGACGTTATAGCGGCCGAGCGCATCTCCTCGGCGACGCCAATTTCCCGGGCGTCCCAATTTGTCGGGCGTGTAACGAGGGAACGCGCTGCTGCTCTCTCTCTCTCTCTCCCTCACTCTCTGTCCAGAGACAGAAACTCGATCCTTCAAGGACCTGGGTTATAACGTTGCCTACTGCTGCTGCTGCTTTCGGACGAAACACACAACGCCGCATAATTTGGCCACGCACGTCCGCGACACCTGACCCCCCCCCCCCTCCCTGCCCCTTGAACCTCCTCTTCCCCGTATACGCTCTCGCGTATGCTGACCAGGGTGAATATTCGTGCTTTGCCAACGCGAAAGCGCCACTACGCGCGCTTCCGCTTTAATGAAGATTGAAGAGTCCGGGGGCCGCTGACGCTAGCCCGTGTCCCCCCCCCCCGCCCTCCGCCTGTAAATAATTATTACGTCGACGGGCCTGCACGCGCTCTTAATTTATTAAAGCCATAAGTCCGCGTCTACCCCTCTCTCTCTACTTCATCCACTCTGCGGTCTCAATATTTCATTTTTCAAGATCACCCGACGCGTATACACACCCTCTCAGCTGATTGACGCGAGATGAATTTTATTTTCCTTTCTCGACCTACGCGCTGTCCTTTTCAA
The DNA here is from genome assembly GCA_030522585.1 of Anagyrus pseudococci. Classification (NCBI taxonomy): domain Eukaryota; kingdom Metazoa; phylum Arthropoda; class Insecta; order Hymenoptera; family Encyrtidae; genus Anagyrus; species Anagyrus pseudococci. Next base: position 38,580 of record JAPYYQ010000266.1, read on the forward strand.
TTCGCTCTCGTTGAGAGAGAAAGAGAGAGAGAGAGAGAGAGAGAGAGAGAGCCGTATAGGTATAGGATTTTGTGCGGTATTGAAAGAACGCGAGTAAGGACTGCGCTCGGTAGAAGGTCCAGGGTATATTTTTCAAGATTCCGAACACGCGCGCGCAGCTCCTTGGTTTTTTGCTTCTTGGACTTGATGGAGAGAGAGAGAAAGAGAGTCGGAAAGTCTATTATTGGACGTTAGGGAATTAATTTTTCTTAGATGAGCGCGCGCGCGGAGAGGGAGAAGAGAGCTGGTAATTTCATTGGGCTCCGCCAGCTGGCTTAATTGAGTTTTATCACGATTGCGCGCGATCTTCGAATTAGAGAGAGAGGGGGGTATTCGTGGTGCCGGGACGAGGGGGAGAGGGAGCAAAGTTCTCGTTTGCCTTATTTTCGCGAAAGTGTGGCTTTTTGTGTCGATTTCATCCAAAGGAATATTAAAGCGTGCGGTCAAAAATGAACGAGAAAGGGCGGCAAAAGTGAGAAGAGGCCCGACGTTTAGGCTTGAGGAGTAGAGGATGCACGACATTTGGGCAGGCAGAAAGACAGATAGACAGATTGCAAAATTGAAAATCTTGAAAAAAAGAAAAACTGAGGTATTTTTTTTTTTAAAAGCTTACGTTCCCGCAGGATTCATAGACCTACCATTACTGGCTTAGACATGGGACTTAATGGGTTAATACGCGTGAACGGACGAAAAAACAGAATGAAATAAATGGGGATTTGGCAAGGAGAATTATTTCAGTCAGAGCGCAAGCAAAAAAAAGGCAGAGAGAGAGAGAGAGAGAGAGAGAGAATTCGAAGAATTACATTTTTCTTCCCGGTTCGCTTGGCATTTTAGCAATCCTCGAAAGAAGAAAATCAATGGTTCAAAGGGTACATAATCGTTTTTGTGCGCCAAGCTTGCCTCGCAAGCTCTAAAGCTCTTAAAAAACAAGAGGGAGAGAGCCCCGGCCGGAGTCTTTTAATTTTTTAGAGTGCAATTTCAGCCTCGGAGATCGGCTTTATTAATACTGTTGTGCGCTAGAAGGAGAGCAGGAGCAAAAGAGAGAGAGAGAGAGAGAGCGAGCAGAAAAGTCTTTGCGTCAATTGAAAATCCGTCAAGGCGCGTTCTTTGCCGTTGGCGAGGTAACGGCTGCATAAACTGGAGGCAGCCTAAGCGCTGAGAGGAAGAAAAGAAAGAGAAGTGGAAAAACACGAGTGGCCACTCGTTAGAGAGAGACCCCGGGCCGACGTCGTATTTCGCAATACTACGCGTTTATTACGTTATAAGCTCCGCTCGCGTGACGTTTCTACGACCAATACGGCGGAAAGAAAAATAAAGAGGGGAAAAAAGGCGGAGGAGTAGGGGAGAAAGCATTTTACCCATTTTTGCGCGAGTCTTTGAGTCGGGCGAGGGAGTAAGCTTGCATTCAAGCACCTTAAGCTCGGAGCTTGCACATGTGCGCGCTTCGCTCTTTCTTCTCGCTTTTTCCACTCTCTTTCTCTTTCTCTCATTTGCCGCATCTCTTTTACGCTCATTAACGCTAAGTCCCTAGTTTCCTTCCAGTAGCTCGCTTGCTCGGCTTCTTCTGTCCGGGAGAAACGTTGATGAGTACTTCTTTTTTCTTTCTCTCTCTTCTTTTTTTAATTCAAAATTGTTTGACATTGTAAAGCGCAGTCGCGAGGGAGCTGAATTAAAAAGATTCCGATTGGTACAGCTCGAGGGCTCGTTTTCTTTCTCTCTCTCTCTCCTTTTATGATCCTTTGCAATAGTTTTGAATGTAAAATTTTTTATTGAGATTGCGTTTTTTTTACCTTTTTTTTCCAAAACTTTTTTATACGCCGTGTAAATAAAATGGACTATTTCGTGTTTGAGTTGGGAACAAAATTGAAGTTCGATAAGCTGCCGGGGGAAATCGTTTTATCGATAATAAAAGTTAATAGCAAATCGTTTGATAAAAGAGCCGTATTGCGGAGCGCAAGGTACGTATTACCCGTTTAAATTTTACAAATATTTCATAAAATATTCATATAACCCTTCGGCAGAGCCAATATACAACAAAGAGCCCTTCTTTCCAATATTTCAAATTTGTATTCTGCAACTCAATGTTGCTAGCACATAGACACACACACTCTATCTCTCAAAAAGCCAATAAGAAAGAAAGAAAAACACAAGTAGAAAAAGTCGGGCACGGTAAGACCCACATTCCAGATTTCATCAAATTCGAACTCCCACCCAATTTATCTCTCGCAAGCCCATACATTTCCCATCCTTCAGAATCTCAATCCTGTAATCATCCGAAAACACATTACCCTCTAAAAAAATAAATAATCACAAACACACATAAAAAAAAACAGCAGATCAATATTACAGAATCGCGCGAGTATTTTCCAGCCGAGTCGCCTTCTCGTTTTCCCTGCCAACACACATACAGACGATCCCACAGCGAATCCGAAATCCATCGCAGTTCCTCTCACGTCGCGCTTGAAAATTTCACAGACGCGCGCTTCTCTTTCACGCTCCATCTAGTCCGCGACACACAGCCCTCCTCTAGCAGCGCATAAGTTTCGTCCCCTTACCCTCCCCACCGGCCTCAAGTTCCAACATTTCAGTCTCGAACGAAATTATTAGCCGGCTCCTCCTCTACGAGTCTTTAGAACACCAACTTGTCCCTGCGACCACTAGCGATATACTCCGTCCGCTTTCTTTTTTCTCTCTTATACGATTAGCTCGCGAAGACACTCAAAGTTTCGCCGCGGCTCATCTAACCCTATATTGCCGTTTTATAACTTTTCTGATTTTCCGAAGCTTTAATCGCCTCTGCTCTTTTCCTCATTAATTGCGATGTTTATCTTCGACGAAACAAAGTTTATCCAAATCAGCTGTTTTACGTCGATAGCGATTATTCACGGTCGACTGACGCGTAGCAAACTTCATATTCATTAAACGACGAAAAACAAAGAAGAAATAAGGAAAAATAAGGAGGATAAAATGCGAACCTCGATTATGCTAATGCAAATCATGAGATAGGGCGGTCTTATCCGCAGCTTCGGCTTCCTCGGCATCTGCCGGCCGAGGACGATCTTGGGCGTGAGCTCTTCCTCCTCGTCCTCGAGGACCTTGCCGACGAACAGCGGGGCGTTCATCGTCGGCGAGTCCGGTGAGCCGCTGTCCGCGTAGGTCTGGTCCGTGTAATCCGAGGAGATGGTTGACATCGTTGGGGAGCCCTCGAGCAGGGCCGCCTCCACGTCCATCATGTCTCGCTCGTCTGCAATGACAAACATTTATGGAACAGTGAGAATTGATTCATTTTCGTTCGTGCGTCAAATTTATTTGAGGATGAAAGAACAAACATAATCATGTTTGTAAATGGGACGAAAAGGGTTTGACGGGGAACGGAGTAAAAAGGAAGGAGTCTATATGGGCGCGAGGAAATGGCGCGAATTAGCCGTATAGATAATTTAACAAAGCCGCAATCTCAAAGGAGGATCAGACTAATTCAGGAGAATAGAGCTGTATATACAGAGGAGAGCGAATGGCTGGCCGAGGCCTCTCTCTCTCTCTCTCTCACTCTCTCATCAACAAATGAACAACGCGAGAGAGGGGGGATAGGGTAGAAATAGACTTCCGTAGGCCGGGCCTCGCTCTGATTACCATTATTTCCTGAACAAATGTCAGCCGGAGAGAAAGACAAGGGCGCGTGCATATCACAATGAGAACAAATGAGCAAGCGAGGAGAGAGAGAGCTACTGCCGACGCTGTCGGCTGACGCGCGCTAGACTAGAGCTAAAGAGAGGAATAGAGAGAGAGATATGTCTAGCTATATATACGAGCTTGCGGAGCGAGTTCGCTCTCTCCGGGTCACTACACTTCTCCTGACCCTTTTTGCCGCTGCCTTTCTCTCTCTCTCTCTCCTGTTATATACTCGGAGGCAGTGTACCCCTTCTCCCTCGGCGCACTTGCTAGAGGGAGTAGTCTCGCTTTGTTCGCCGAGCGTGTTTTCGCGCTTCGAGAAGAGAGAGAGAGAGAGCCGCTCGTCTATAGAATTCGGCCCACCTGAATTATTGGTCGAGAGACGGCAAGAGAAAGAGAGAGAGAGAAGCGGCCCCGCGTTCGACAGCCCCGTCGAGCGGCGAATCGACGGCATTTGTCTTCCAGCAGCGACGGTATATAGCGGCTCTGCTGCTGCTCTTCCTCCTCTGGCTCTTCCTCCTCCCGCGAATGAATTTTCCCCGTCCGCCTGCATAATTGAGGCGCATCCGCTGCCAGACGCCGCCGCCGCCATCGGGCCTCCGTCGCTCGCGAAGGGAGAAAGGAGGAGGAGGGCGAACCGATGACTCGGAGGAAAACAACTTCCTCACTGGCCGGCCCAGTTTTACAGCCGGCAAAGCCCTCTTCCTCTTATACGCTCGCTCCCTCAGCGTCGCTCTGACCTCGTTAATCGTCGTCCTGGGCGGGGTGTTGCAGCGAATTGTTAAGAGGGCATCGATTCATCCCCCCCCCCACTCCGCTCTGACGCTAGCAGCCTGGGCCGCGTGTAATTTAGGGAGCCAGGGCTTTCTCTCGTCGTACGCGCGCGCACACGTAGACGCACTTATACAAGAGCGCCACTCTGGCGTTTACTTTAATCGGGTTAAAAGCCCCGAGGAATCTTCCTAGGGGTATATAACTTTTGGTCGAAGTCTTAATGAAGCGCAAGCGCGACGACGGTTTAATCTCGCGAGAGAGCAAGGAAGAGAGAAGGGTGTGGGCTGCGAGAGTTGGCCCAACTATTTCCGTTCAGTCATTTTTGGCATTTTCAGTGTGGCGCGCGCGGCAGGAAAACATTCTTGGAAATACTTGCGAACTCCAGGCCCGAGGTATTTTCTCGGATAATATTATTTTCATCTAAAGCTAGCTCTCCCGCTCTCTCTCTCTCTTTCGAGCATATGAGCCTCGGAGGAAAATAATTTCAGCTGCAATTTTAAGCTTTACTGAATGACATTGTTCCCCCCCCCCCTCTCTCTCTCTTTATCCAGCAGAGGCGAAATTGAGAAGAAAAGAAAAAGTTTTCGCATATCGGTTACCTTTCGCTGTAGAAAAAAGGTCGAGAAAATGACTATTGTTTCAAAACACTCGCGCGCGTTGGGGGGAAAATATGTATTGTCTTTTGTGGAAAATCGTTAATTGATATTGGCAGAGTAATTATTTGTTCGCTCAAAGTTGGCAGGTGCATTCGTTATGTACCCGGGAATTTAATTAAATGGTATTTTTAATTAAAATTTCATATGCGCAGTTAGAATTATTATTAAATGAAGTTAAATTAATATTTAACTTTCGAAAAGCATTCGCCCGAGAAAGCAAGAGAGGAGCGGGGGATTGCTTGTAATTCGAGACTTATTTACAATATGTCAAAATTCGTAATAAAACGTAGTAACTCGCATTGTTTGATCACAAACATGCTTATGTTGCTGTATCCGGTTTAAAATGAAATTGTCGTGAAAATTTTGGAAAATCCGAATAATAATACAGTCCGTCGGGCCAGCTTCAAACGTCCGCAAACAAAATCTAAATTCAATACGCACACGGGGGAAAAAGCCAATCGCCGTAATCTCAGCATTTCCTCGGCGAAACTTGCGCAATCAACGAACGGGGCCGTACCTCTACCAAATTCCACTGCGACTGATCATCAAAAAAAGAGAGAGACCTACATGAAAATAAAGAAAAAAAAGTCCACGCATCGGTAAATTTCGAATTTTCGAGCGAAAGGGGGCGCTCTCACTTGACCTCTCGATTATTAAACGAGCGCGCCCCTACCATTCTCTTTCGGAAACAAACGCGAGAAGAGAGTACTCTGGTATATAGGAGGGGTGTAGCGGCGCTACAGGCGGACGCTAAATATCGGCTCTAATGCGCTGGCAGGAAAGTCAGCCCGCGTCCTCGGCAGCCGGCGCCTAATGAAGCATTCACGTGTCGGCCCGTGTCCGGCCCCACCTCTCTCTAGGCGACCGAGCGTCCCGGTAATCAACATAATAAGCCCCCGCGCCTACCCTGCAGCAGCGGATATATCCAGAGCAGCTCTCGTCCTCCTTCCTCGTTAGTCGGCCATTAGAACGTGTCCGCTCGACAAAGCCCGGGCATTTTTTCGACGCTAAGTCCTGCTACCCTCCCATCTCTTCTCCTCTATAATACGTACTCCAACTGTATACTCTGTTTCCTCGCTAGAGAACCCGAGCACTTTTTTGGGTAAAAAGGTTTTTTCAACTATTCGAAATAAACTCGAAATTGTGCCGATGACGCAATGCCGAGGTGCTTCATCATCTGTCATATTACCGATCACGCGTTGGCCTTTTTTTTTATTTCTTCGCCATATCGACGTGACCTTCCGTTTATTGAGCATATTTAATCGTTGCCGTCGTTTCAGCCCCCCTTGTCCAGCGTATTATTAATTTTCTGATCGCACGCTGAATTTTGATGAGGGCTCGTGTGCCGGTGTGCTATTAAAAATAAATATTTAATCAATCAATTGAGTTGACGCGGCAATAAGTCAACGCTCCGGGGGCCGGATTGTTTGTTAACATCAATCCCCAGCCCCCCCCCCCGCTTTATGTCCACTTTTGAAAGATCTTCTTTAAAGGCTTTTAATTGCTGATAATCAGTTTAATTAATTATAATAATGACGGGCTCAATTAACGCGAGCAACGGTGTTTTTTGAAAGGGCCTCATTATATTTTGCCAACATTCAAACGAGTGTATTTTGTGAGAATAAACGATTTCGATGATAAATGCAGCGCGGTAATTTGAAAATTCGGGACTTTGTTGTTAATTATTTTCAATTCTTTGTACGAGTCCGAGATTTTCGAACTTTTCGTACGCGTGAATAAAACAGAAGCGAATTCGCTAATAACAAAGGACTTTTTAGTGCACTATGATACAAGAAAAAAAGGAGAAAATATGAAAAGATGAAAGTATACAGGCCCCCTTGATCCCCTTCATCGAAAAAGATGAGACTCACATTAAAGCATAACACAGAGTGTACGTATACTTTGCGCACACTTGCCGAATAAACTTTTCCCCGATCACAAGCACAACGCTATCACGATGGCGCAAAGAATCCTCTGTGTGTGTCCTCCTTTTACTCTCCTACCCAAAGACCTCTCCCGTTGACGAAGTTCCATTTTCCTTTGAGCTTCATCGAGCCCGCGACAATAAAACATCGACGGTATAAAGGGGGAAGAGAAAGACAAGAGCGAAGAAAAGTCGCGCGAGGGACATTGACAAGTTGGAGCCGAGGGGGGTAAGCATTGATTATCGAAGGAGAAATTGGCTAGATTAAAGGGAGTACGGGGGGGTGTGACCGCAGCCCCCGTGTTTTCCTCTCACACCCCAAGAGCTGCTTTGCCAATTAATTGAGACGTCGCGAGACGAGCCCGCATCCTCTCTCTCTCTCTCGAACACGTCTTTTCCTTCTTTCTTCGGAGAGAAATACTTTATTGGCTACGGTTGCTCGTCGCGCGCTAATGCCGAGACTGGCGCCAAAGAGAGTTATTGGCGCGAGAGCCAATAGAGGGAAACTCGATAGTCACAGAATGGTTGGGAGGGTGGGCTTGCGACGCTTCGGCAAATAAAATAAGTGTCATTGGAAGGGGAGGGATATAATATTTGGATGGGAGAGATAGCTAGACGAGCCTGGGGGCTAACTTAGCCTCGCAAATAATGATACTTTTTCTTTTGCCGCTTAGCTCGATTCGATTTCTTTCGAGCTATATCGCGTTTCGGGAGAAAATAACGTTTATAATTCGATTGAGAGATGGAGACGAAATTTTTTTTTTTGTGTTGATTTTGTATGTATATTGGATTTTTCAATCAGGGCGTAATTGGAGGCCCTTTCGATTATAATAATAATCGAATCGTTTCGATTTAGCATATCAAAGGTAAGGGCGCGCGCGCGTGCATTACTCTTAATGAAATTGTTAATCAGCTTGAGATTAATACAATAATAATCGCGGCTCTCCTGAACAGTCGACATCTCTCGTACAGTATAGGGCGATGATTACAAAAGCCGTGCAGCGGGCCAAAGGGCTTTTTGTCTTTATTAAAATGTAAATCAATATAGAATTTCGTACTTTTGTGCGTGACGTCGCGCAAAATTATCAGTCCTTTACATGTCAGCGCTCGCGCAAGCTCGCATAATATCGCGCGTATTTATTCCGCCGTTTGAATTTCGATAAAATTAACATTTGCGACTTTGTAAAATAAAATCGCGAGCAATTAGTTTTGGAAATTGGCAGGAAAAATTAGCGTCATTACAGCACATGTACGTCTCTGCATTATCGCGGCATATTTATATTGGAACGATTATTATTTTGTAATATCCCGCATTCTCTCGTATAAATGCACTTGCACTCGGTATTTCCATCCGATTTATAATTGTTACAATTTAAAAAGTGAAAATAAAATTTCAATTTCGTCAAATATAAACTTCGATAAAATCCAACAGTACAGCCCACTAACGCAAATATACTCCCCCTTCTACCTTCACCTTCAGCTAAAATTATAAATCTCACGGCGAGAGCTCGACAGCTTAAAAGTATCGATTATCCTTCGCGAGCATCTGCGAAAGGTCAAATATTGATCGGTGCGTTTGCGCGACGTTTACCCGTGAAAAGCGAATAAAAAGCGCATTTAGGCCATCACGCTAGCAGCAACAGCAGTAGCAGCAGCAGCAGCAGCGCAACCTCGGAAATCTATACGCTGGTATGGGGAGGGAGGCTTTCTCCTCTCGTCTCACAGCCTGGCGGTATGCTCGAGCTTCACCACTGACCCGTAAATTCTTGAAAACTTGAGGCCAAGCGCGCCCGCCCGCCCCGGTGATTTATCGGTCAGCGCCGATTGCGCCAGCGGCGGCGGCCCAGCGGACCGACGATAAATTCCATCTAATGACGATAAATCATGGAGGGGCCTGTGTCTGGCGGAAAGAAGCCAAGCGAAGGATGGGGGAGGTGTATGACGCGTTGACGCGGGCACAATTATTAATATGCGTCGGCCAAGCGTTATCGGCGCAAGACAGCAACGCACACACACACATAAGGGTACTCTTTGCTGACCTGTGACGGCTTGGGCTCTCTGCTGTCGAATGCCGATCACGTGCCAAACTCCCCGAAATGTCAAGTTTGAGTCATCATTGTCTAGACGGCTCTTTTGACTTCTCATCTTTTACGGGCTGGCATTCGGGGAGTGTCGGACGATTCCGCGGGACGAGCTTATGCTTCGGCTAACGTTTTTTTTTTGTCGCGTTAGTATGCGTCGAGCGTTACGATTGCGCCACATCGCCGGTTATCCGCTTTATTACTTTTCTTTTTTTCTTCTCGCTTATTAGCGCGTACGTGTATTTAGCGAAAGAAAAAATGTTTCTTTCCTACAATGTTTTCACTACACAGTAACAACCGAATTTTTTATGACTTTGCGTTGCAATAACTTTCGCCGCTTTCTCAGTATCTCCAAACTTTCTCGAGCTTTTACACTTTTATCTCTCTCCCTTCTTCCTTCCTCCGCTAGCGACAATAAAAACACTCCCCGAAAACTGAAAAAAAGTCCCCCAAAAAAAAGAAAAGAAAAAGAAAAATTAAAATTCACCAGTCCGCCCGAAAAACTCCCCCGAGAGTATTCGAAAAGAAAAGGAAACCCCAAGGCCGGAGAAAAGCGTAAAGAGAGAGAGAGAGAGCTGGTCGTTCTAGGGCGAAATTCACAATTCAAAGGAAGCCCTCGGCGCGAGAGAGAGGGAGAGAGATAGTCGGAGAGGCTCTGCGGGTAGTGTTTGCGGCCGGCACACTCCGCATAAGCGCGCGTCACCTTACACTCCAGCCCCATCTCCAGGCCGCCTCTCTTTCGCGGACTGGAGACGTAAATAATGCAGGGGTAAGACAAGTAGTCTCGTGCTCTCTCTCTCTCTCCGCGTGCAAGAAGAGCCTTATTATACGCGCTGGCTTTCGCCGCGGCGACGACGACGGCGGCTTCCGGCGAAAACTTTGCCGACGCCGTCGCGCACACCGGCGCGTATATAGCGATGCATTAGCATAAAGCAACGCCCACGGGCTCTCTCTCTCTCTCTCTCTCTCTCTCTGCCTATAACCTCGGCGCGCATGTGTACCCGCATATACACACAGCATAGCCTAGGCTTCCTAATGCATACTGATTAATAAAGCGCGCGCGAGAGTCGCCGAAAGCGATCGGCAGACTTTTCCTTTCCTTTTTTTTTCGTCCCAAGCAACGCCAAGAACCGGACGGCCGCTTGACAGCTGATTAATATCTCTCTAGCCGAACAAAAGCTCTATGGGCCGGCCCCGCTTGAACTTTACCAACCCGGCTGCTCGTTAATTATTTTCGCGTTCCAATGACGAGCGCGCCCGCGCCTTCCGAGCTTGTGTAGAGCCGTTAATTGACCGGGTAATTATGCAGCAGCTGGGGCGAGGGGGGACTTTCTCGATGCACTTTGTTTTTTTTCTCGCGCAGGGTTTTGATGAAATTTCGTAGGGTGTGAGCAAAAAAATCGAATTTTGGGAGGCAAAAGCCGATAATGTAAGCGCGCGGCGGTGATGGCAATTTGATAAAGTATGTAAATAAACGTTATTAGTATCAGCGAGAGTAACGCTGATCTTTTTCAGGAGGGGAGAGTTGGAAAGGCGACTTGCTCTTGGCACTTTATCAAGAAAAAAAAAACTGGAACGTACACAGGGCTGTCGGAGCTGAATTATGGGCCCTGGAGCTTGGCTAATCTAAAATATGTCAGGACATCGTGATGTAGTCGTTCGTTATTACATATCCAATTGTATAATGATATCGAGCTAATAATTATACTCGGTTGATTTAACATCGAATTATGGTTACATGATGTGTTCCGGATGATCGATGATAGTCCCCCCGATATGTGCGGTGCGCGTCGGCTAATAATTCCGATGGACTTATATATTACAGCTCGTTAACAATTCAAAATGGGATCAAATTCACAACGACGGCCTGTCTAGACAGCCTATGAATTTTTGAAATCCGGCTAAATATTCAGGGTGACGGTATAGAGTGGGGTGGGGAGAGAAGTGGCGAAACAATAATATATAAATTCGAGAGATGTTTTTTGTCCAGCACGGCCGTGAAACGCTGGCTCTCGAGGAGAGAGAGAAAGAGAAGGAGAAAAGCCGCAGAAAGAAGATCACATTTATCTCCATCAGAGCGATAAAGTCCTCAGGAGGGTTTTCACGGAGCGACTCGGGGGAGGGGGGGGAGAGAAGCCCTGTGTGCCCCGGCGCGTCCGTCTGGCAAAGCTTCGCTGCCTCGAGATCCCGGACAGCCCCCACCGATAGATAAATCCTTCTTCGCTTTTGGCACTAGCCAACGCCAGAAACCTCGGCAGAAGGCGAACAACCCGCGTTGTGGAGCGATGCGTGTCCCCAGCGCTCTCGCTTATTCCAGAAGACGAAAAATTTATTTCTTTTTTTTTTTAATTTTTTGAAAGATGGAATGTTGTCTTGTTCAGTTTTTTCGGGGGATCTTGAGTAAAAGAGCATTTTTTTTTTTTTTTTTTTGGAGGACCGAGTATTGGATTTTGAGGAGTAAGGTTTTGGGAAGACGGTTTCAAGAGGGAAAACGTCTGAGGGTGCATGGAGCAGCCGATGACGTCGCGCTGATACTTTTTCTTTTGATATCTTTCGGTCGACAAAGTTGAGAGTGGCATTTTCATCGTTACAGTTTTCGAGAGTTTTTGGCAGGCATTGATTTTTTCTTCTTGTTTAAAAAAAAAAAAAAAGAAAGAACAGTCGTGAATGCATCGATGCTCAGCTTTTGAAAAATATTTTTTTCTTCGAAAATCTCTCCCAAGTTCGCGGAATATGCTTTCTAAAGGAGAGTGGGGGAGTTTCCGTTTACCTTTTAAAGATGCAAGTTTCGCCGAAAGTTTCATTAAGTTTTACGAAACGTCGATTCCGAATTCCATTTGTTTACCGAAGACCCGAGGGATCTCCGAATTTTCCGAGGTCACTGGAAAATCAAAGCTTTCTTTCTCTCTCTATCGAGAGGGAGGGGAGGGTATACATATATCCCAAAAAGAGTCTAAAGAGCATCAAAATTTCCAATGCAGGAATCCGAAATACCCGAGGGAAGAGGAGAATTTTAAATTTTTTCCACTCCCTTTTCTCTCTCGCGTGAAGAGAGGGGGAGAGCCGTCAAATAACCGGCCGGTTAATTAACATACGGTATGCGCGAGCATAGCCAACTTTGCATACTCCGATCAATTCGCTCCTCCTCATCGAGAGTAGGCAGAGGCTTCAGGTCATTGCTACTCTTGCGGTCGGTGGAAAAGAGGGGGGGGGGGTTAATGAAACGCTTTTCATTCTCCCACACTCGTCGGACCGCCATCTCATCAAGAAAGCCCCCCCTCGACTTTCTAGTCGTGGTCCGAAAAACATTGCATAATCATAAAGCCGAAACTTTTGGCAAAGAAAGGAGAAGACAAGGCTGCACATAATAAGCGCGTCCAGGAAGGTGTGTGTGTATATATAAGAAACCGATGAAATTGAATTTACCTTATCGCTCGAGCCTACGGAGGCCTGCTAGCTCTGATAACAGGGGCGCGATCGTGCGGCGTCGGCATTTGAATTCCGGCAGAGAGCCGTTCAAAGAGAGCAGAGAGCAGCGCGCGCGTCCAAAGTAAACGGGACTACCCTGAAGTATCCCCCCTGCTCTTTCCCATTCTTTCCCCCAGGCTCATTCTCGAGTTCTCGATTTCTTGCCGGCTTGATGCAAATCCGAGCCCCGGCGCACACGTATATACATATACTTTCGGTCTGTGTCTGTGTGTGTCTGTACCACCACCTGCGGCGCGTCGGGCAAACAACAAACTACGTCTGCTGGAGATGCTCGAGGCGCGAGCGAGCGAATGCGTGCCGCTGGCTGGTGTAAACTATCGCGCCCTGCTGGTAAAACAAGCCGGCAACGAGCCGCAAACTACCAGGAAGCGAACTCCTTTCTCTATCCGCCTTTGCACAACGAGTCTGGCTTTCTTTACTCTTTCCTATACCTCACCTCACCCGCCCCTTTACTCGAGCTTCATACCTTCAGTCCCGAGTTTGTGTCTACATCTTTTCCAGATCTCTCTCTCTCTCGTCTTGGCGCTTCTTATCTGGCCTGTTTGCTCGTCTTGGCTTGTTTATTCCCCCTCCCCTATCCGCTGTTTCTTTTGACTTAAGCACTCGGGCCGGGTTATTTTGTGCGCATCCGCGATGGCTTGTCGAAGCTGCAGGTATACGCTTTGCAATAAGGTAGACGCGCTGGCAGAGTCGAAAGACAATTGATTCGAATAAACATAGCGTTGCTCGCTTCTCCAAAGGCTCTAATCTATCGCGCGCAAGTATATCCTGCCTTGGCAATCAACCGAAATTTATACTCCGTCGCGCGCAAATAATCACGCAGCTTAAAGAAAGAAAGAAAAAGCAAGTATCGATCTGCACTGATAGCCACCTGTATTCTTCTTTTTTCAACTGCCCTTCCCAAAAAAGAGCCGCCAAATATCCTCTGCGCCGCAGTCCAGGTCGCGCGCATTATCCGCGAGATCTGGCGCAATCGGAATTCTCCTCCCTTTAACTTCCGCCCGCTAACCGGCTTGGCTTTTCTCTTTGCTCAGCCTCTCTCTCGTCGAAGCTTGGCAAGTGATTCGCGCGCGCGCGGGCCACTGGGAATTCTCAAACAACGCTTTCCGCTCGGCCGGCAATTCTTACGGCTCTCTGGAATCGTTTTAAGCAACAGACTCTCCATCCTGTGTACGTCGGAGCAGAGAGGGGATTAATTCAGACGTGGACAAAGTGTTTAAATTGGATCTCCGTGTCCGCGTGTATTTTCTCTTTCTCTGTGAGATGCGGCAAAGTTTCGCTTATACTCCGCTGCGGAGAGAGAGAGCCGGCTGGATTTGGCCGGCTACACCAGTATCCGCGTTCTCGCTCGTTTAATCGCAATTATTGCGGCTGTTTTGCAGCCGGCGAAATCTTTTGCTTTGCTCTTTAAGAGTTTCTTTTTTTTTTTTAATTGTTGAAAAGTGTCGCAGTCGATGGTTGAATGTGTGGATTTCGGGCATTATTGTGCATAATCGTTTCTAATAGCAACATCATTATGCGCAACGCGATACCGCGCCGAAAAGGTATAAAATTATATCGCTATAACGACGTTTCCGCGAGTATCGTACGTGCGCGTATGGCTAATTGAAAATTCATTAATTCGCCGGCACGTACTCGGCTCGATTTCCAGAAAATTTAAAGAAAAATAAACTCGTTATTAGTCCCTAGTCCGTTTTGCCCCTCTCTCTGTGCCTCTACAATTAAACAATGTTTAATTCATAACAGCGTCCATTAGTATTCTCCGGCATTATTGAAAACACAGAGAGAGAGAGAGAGAGAGAGAGAGAGAGAGAGAGAGAGAGAGCAGAGAGTATCGGCAATCTAATTATTATACTTTCAGGAAAGAAAACATCCTTATCCCCTGACTGCTTCGAGAGAGAGAGAGAGAACGCTTCGTTATTCAAAACTCGCCCAGCCAGGGCACCGAGACAAATAACGAGTTCTCTCCCGTTGCGGAGCAAAATGAAATGGGGCAAGAGCACCCCTTAAGAAGAGGCATCGATTTTCAGCCGAAAACGACGGTTTATAATGCGCAAGCGGGCCTATACACCAGAGCACCTCGATCCTTGAGAGGAAAAAGGAGAGAGAGAGGGAGAGCACGGCTTTATTTACCCGTGTAGGCAAGCTTAGCTTCGCGAATCGGCGAAATTCGGATTAAACGATTCGAGCGGCGAGTTTCCTTTAAATTTCTCAACAACTTCCATTCGCGAGCTTTCTGCGAGAATGGAGCGAAGGAGCGTAGAGGGAGGAGGGAGGAAGAAAGGCCAGGAGCGGCGTGCTTTGTATCTCCGCGGAGGAGAAGCCCGCCGTCTTGTCGATACGATTCGACCCAATTAAAGGCAGCGAACGATCCGTACCTCCCTCTACCCCCCTCCCCCGGCCGTTGCCCCTTCTTAACTCCTTACGAAACTTTCTGCATTGAAACTGCTGCTGCTGCTGCTGCTGGCACTAGTGCTTTCGTTGCTGCAGCGGCAGCAGCAGCAGCCTGTTTTATTTGTGTCAGGTGTACACAGCCGGCCTCCTCCCCCATCGTTCACGGCCTAATTTTTCATGCTGCACCTCGGCTCTTCTCTTCCCCCATTTTTTTTTATTCCTACCTTCTTCTGCTCCCCTTCTTTTTATATACCTCCGCTCTCTCCCTCTTTCTCTTCTTTTTTTTTCCTTTCACCCAACGCTTTTTCCGCTTTTTTCTGCCAGCTTCCGGTGTCTATATGTGTGCGCTCATTTCGTACTCTCTCTCTCTCTCGTTCTCCCTTGGGCCAAGTCTATTTTTTCTTTCTTTCTCCTCTTTGTTCTTTGTTTTGTTTCGGAGCAGAAGGGAAATGTTCCGTTACGGCATAACAATGCGATATTCGGAATCGAGCTAGTTTTTGGGAGAACGACTCTCGCGTTTAAAAGTCAAAATTGCCAGGGAATATTCAAATTGCTAAAGATTTTCCGTTTTCCCTGGAATTAGCGACTCCGGGTTTTCAAAAATAGCGCTGTGAAATATGCAATGTTCGTGTAGATGGCTTTCGAAGCCGGAGCGATTTTCCCTCCGAAAATAAGGAGTATACAGGGTTTCGCGCTCGGGCTATTAGAAGATCCAAACTCCATTAGCCGGGACATTAATTTTGCCACGTCGGAAAGAAGATAATCGAGTGAGGGAGAGGCTGCCTGCGAGGAAAGACAGAGCTGACGGAGGTGCATCAATATGCCGAGGCAACGAAGCTCACTAATTTCAGGACGGGGCCTGGTAGAGGACAGCCGCTCTCGACATTCCGCTCTCTATACCTCGCGAGTAGCGCGGGAATTAAAATTCCCGAAGCGCAGAAAGGGGAAGCGCAAGTCGATCGAATCTATACCCCGAGATGCTTTTTTTCAAGGAAGTAGCCGAAAAGATTTCGCCCACGATCGCCTTGAGCACAGTGAATACGTAAAACGAGAGCGCACCTGGCCTAGAAATTAAAGATCCGGAGGATGCAGCCCCACTCACACACACACACACACACATACTTCTGCGTTTCCTCAGGAAATGGAAAACAAACCTCGATATTAGGAGGAGCGCTGTAGGTATGTATGAACTATATAAGTCCCCGCGTATTCGGGCAAGATTAAGGAGCTCTACTCTGAATTTTAACGCTCCCCAACCCACCTCCCGGCGTTTCGCGGCAGCCTTGAATATTTATGAAAGCCTGGTATGCCTCGACTCTGGAGAGGAAGTCGCGAGTGAGTTGGGGGGCGGAGGAGGAGGAGGTAGCTCCGTTGTAGCTCCACCGCGAAAACAGCCCGCGCTCCAATTAAGATAAGTTAATGTCCGACGCTGTGCTTTTAGCCCCGCTTTCCAGCAATTAGTCTCTATTTTTCTACCGCTGTTGCCTTTACTTGTTCATCCCCTTTTTTTTATTTTTATCTTATTTTAAAGAGAGCACAAGAGAGAGATAATGGGTCCTGGTGCGTTCTGGTTAATAATGACGCTGAGCTTGTTTTGCGCCCCTCCAGCTTACTTTCGGCGGGAAATTTTCATTTAAATCAGCTGCAAATGTATACCGAGAGCAGCATAATTGCGCCTGGGTTAGTTGCGCGATTTCTTGATTATCGCTCGCTTAGCAGCAGCGCGCGTTTGTTATGCGCGCTTCGGCATCGAGCACGAATAAAACACGAACTGGATATGATCTCGTAATTAATCGTAACTCAGAATTATTTGTAAAACATTGCCTCCGGAATTTTACAACCCGACTTTTCAACCCGTAAAATTTTGGCTCCCAGCAAAAATTATTGGTTATCGATGAAGCACTGCAGGGCCGCGCGTGTGACGCTCTGATTTATCGACGTATATTTAGCCTTACATTGCTATGCACACGGCGTAAATATTAAAATTCTATTAAACGCGCATAGCCAACAGTCCGAATAGAATATTATTCATACAACGTCGTGTTTTAATCGAGAAATTCAAATGGATATATGAATCGCCGGAGCGTAAAATTAAAACAAAAAAAAAAAAAAAGAAAAAAAAACTATCTGACCAAAAGAAAAGAGACATTTGTACGCTTGGCTATAGCGCGCATATATGTATGCAAAGTACTATTCTATAACCAGGATTCGAAGGCTTAAAACCGGACGGACCAAAATTCAGAGAAACGCTCGGGTTCGGCGCGGCGAAATGAACGAAATCCAAGGGAATCGAATATCGCGTCGGTGGGGGGAGGGATAGGCAAAAGGAAGAGAGGGAAAAAGTTAGCCGGCAGTTTGTTCGAAATCGAATCGGGTATCAGTGAATTTTCCCTTAACTTATGCCAGAAATGTAGCTCTAGCCGCTTGCGCTCTCTCTCTCTCTCTCTCTCTCTCCTCTAATCTATACGTGCATATTTTGCTGTATGCGGCGGCCTCGCAAGTAGTCCGACCCAGACCTGTCCGTGTATATATGGATGTGTATGCCAGAGAACAGCAGAACGACTGCAGGTGGGGGGGGGGGTGAAAAAGCAGACGAACCGACCAGAAGAGAGGGCAGAAGCTGCTGCACGCGCTCGAGGTTTTGATTTATACGCGAATTTGAATAACATGAGAGCCATGTTTTTCGATAATGGTCCGATATTGTATCGGCCGCAGCTAGACTCCGGCGTTGGATAACGTCCGTCTATAGACACAGCCGCGTGTAACTTACGCGGTTGTAGGCTTTAGCGCTTGAGCTGGTATGGAATTTCCACGCGAGACGCGCGTATGTCGTTTGCAAATAATTTATCAGACCCCCACGCTAAAGGGGGCTAAAAAAGAGAGCAGAGAAATGGGTCGGGCCTTCCAGCTCTTCGCTTTTCCTTTTGTTTGCCCGCGTAGTACGTACCGGGCACGCTAACGGCCGAGAGCGACGATCGGCACAAACAGTTTTTCAATTAAGTAAAACGCGCGTGCCGGGCCGATAAACTACACGCTCCTACGGCAGCTTAGCGAAATTGCGACTTCCTTTTTTCGATTTTTTGTAAATCTTTTTTTTTTCGTCTTTTTTTTTAATTCTTGAAATGAGTCGAGACTCGCTTTTTCAGCCGTGTGTTTGCTGTGAGCGCTCGCGAGCCTCGCCTCCGGACAAACGGGCATTGTTTACCCTGGCTTGGCAAAACACAGGAAACGAATTTTTAATGAATATTTTAATAAAAAAAAACGTCGTCTGTGTTTGCTCTCCCTGCAGTTTTTAGTACGGGAGAGAGCAATTTAAACGTTCCCCGGGAACCCTGCTATATTTTTATGATTCAAGTATCTTAAATATTCCAGTTTTTTAAAAGCCGTTTAAATATTTAAAATGGCTTAATAGAAAAAAAATTTGAATAAGATGATTTATGGGCTCAAGGAGAATCGCGCTTTTCATTTTTTTTTTCATGCGCATGGAAATCTCTATGAAAATTATTGTTATTCTATTGTATCAAACTGTCAAACATTCATCAAATAAAAAAAATCCAATTTTCTTGAAAAATTTCAATTTAACAGTTGATTGATGAATCGCCTACAGAACCTTTTATTGCTCTACCATCAACGAATCGAATTACAATTTTCAAATCATCTAAGTAAATCGCCCAACTTTCCGCATTAACGCATTTCGAGCCATAATCACAACGGAAATTCACCTCTGCAGTAGTAACAGACAACTTACGCAAGACGAAACGCTGACGCGCTGCCGTGTATCTATCAGCTACTCGGGAAAATTTGGTACGCTTCCCGTAAGGAGAGAGAGAGCCGAGTAACCGTCATCTCTTCGCCGAGCTATCTGTCCGAAACACGGATATTCGGGGTAAAAGGCTTCCTGCAAAATGTACGTTGGGCTTTCTATATATAGATGCTAGTCCAATAGCTCGGAGAGGTAGATGAGCCAGCGAGTCCTCTCGGGGGAGTCTACAATTTTGCGACACTTTGCGGTCGGTCTACACGTCAGTCGCGCCGAGGGAGGGAAGGAGGGGGGGGGGTCTCGATTACGCGTCATTGTCAGCACGGCGGGTAGTCGAGTGCCGCGCCCAGACGATCCTCCCGTTGTCCCCCTCGTCCCTTGTCCTAGCTATACACACATACCTGCTAGTGGCGGATCGATGACGCGGGGATCCACGAGCGGATTGCCGCTCATAATTTCGCGTGATAGAAGCCAGCACCGAGAGCCCAATGGCTTGATTGGCTCGTATAAGGGAGTAAGGCTAGACTCGACGGCTGAATAATAGACGCGCAATCAGCAGCTGCAATTTTGTTGTTTCGCGAAATCTGTCGTCTGGCGCGCGAGTCTTCATTCTCTCTCACTGGGCTAGTGCTCCCTCTCTCGCTGCGCTACAATGCAGCTGTCGAGTCAATGGGGCTTATTGTCGATACTTTGCACAAATGAGGATTGACGTTTTGGCGCTGTGTGTGTGTGTACGCGGCTCAAAGTGAATGCCAGAGCTCCGGCTGTATATTTTTAAACGCCCGGAGCTACGGCGGAAAGTCGAATTGGCCATTGGAGCGTCTTCTGAATAGAATATTCGCGGCTGTCGAGTCGTTGCAGCCACCGAAATGCTTCTTTTCCTTTTTGCGTTTAAATGTTTAAACACATTTTTTTGATAAATATAAAGTAGATGCCGTTGCTTTTGCGGCTTAGGGTCTAAAGCAACAGGGAGATAAAAAAACTATGGTAAATAATTCACCGAATAACGATCTTTATACTTGAAAAGTTCGAAATTGCAGGAATTAGATTAAGGGTAATGATGAGTCAGTACCGCAAACAATTACCGCCGGGTGGCGGTGGGTGGTTATTTTTTAATCCCGCGTAGTTAACTAGTTACGAACAGTATTTAAGTGTCAGCGTTCTCAAATTCTTCCCCGGCACTCCAAACTCCCTCTCCCCCCCCTCTCTCTCTCTCTCTCTCCAACTATACTGATGTGATAAGTTTGCTTTAGTCTTCATCCAAGACTGAAGATGCTATGTAACTTTATAGTTAAGACGATGGCACACACATTACGTAGTTTATACTTCGCAGGCTTGACTAAACATTAAACTTGATCGCAGATTTTTGTTGCGACCTCGGGGGGAGAGAGAGGCCGTACAAAACTCATTATAGTTACTTGATTAATGCCCGCTTAACTAACTTTGCAGATATGTTGGACATTGGCTTCGTCGATATATCGAGTTTTATCGACTCTACATCTATTATATCGCGCTAAAGCGCAGCTTCTTTTAAGATCAACATATAAATAATTGGCCTGGAAGAAGAACGCGCACTTAAACGCACAAACATCCTCGGCGCAATAAGTTATATTTTTAAACCCCAATCCAGCGTATTAACCGTATCTCCGGAATGTCCAGCATTATACAAGCGACACCGCACTCGCGCGCATTAAAACCCGAGGAATTTGTATATTTAAAAGTCCAATCGCGCCTTTTTATTCCCCGGCCACAAAACTAGTTACGACGAGGTTGCAGAAGACGCATATGTAAGTGGTCCATAACCGGCCGTCTCATCCCGCGTTGAGATTTCCCCGGGAACGCGCTCTGGCAATCTAGCCTGAGAAAGCGCATCTGGCGCCCGCGCGCGCGAAAAACGATAAAAGACACGCGAGAGGGATAGAGGACCAGCTCTCCCTCTCTCTCTCTTTCCGTTTGCCGTTACGTTTGCGACTCGACGACGACGACGCTAGCGCTGGTGTGGCTGGCCGCTTTTCATAGCCGGACATCAAAATTACGAGGCGCCATTAAGAAGGGCCAAGGCGCGCGCGTACACGTACGCATCTTCCTCTATACAGATGTATATCTGTATATACCCGCGGGCGTTTACGACCCGCTCGCCGGTGGCCCAACGCAGTTTTATGAAGGCCTCCGCATAAAGAGCGTAGGCACTGCCACCTTCAACATCGGCTCGATCTTCTTCTCCTCTTGTCCTTTCCATCGTAGTCCGCTAGGCTAACCAAGGTCTTGGGCTGCTCGCGCCGAAGAGTCGATATATCTCACTCGGCGAACGAGCGCGAACGGAAAGTCGTAAAGCCGGTAAGAATGGTCATCTGCCTCTTGCCTTACCCCAATATCTCCTCCTTTCTTTTTCCCTCTTTCCATAGCTGCGATTTCCATAAAGTCTATTAATTACCGGTGAGAAAGATTGCGGATATTGGTCCGTAAATATTTTCTCGAATTCATCCCCGCGTACACTTTGGTCACGGCCATTATTCTAATTGATTGATATCGTCAATTTCGCTCGGATTGGATTAATTGATTAAATGGCCAGGGCTGCCTTTTTCTGACGCGAATAGCGAGATATTTATGGATGACTAGCCTTGCGGACGAATGTGCTTGCGTTTTTGACGACTTTTACACGTACACACACACACACACGTGAGCTCGTCGTGACACACAAGCGCAACGCGATTTAACGAGTCTGCAATAACTTTGCGCGCGGGCTCCGCAAATACGGCAATTAAATTAATGTTATCTCCCTTTCGAGTAGGAATCTATTATACGTCATTTTTTATTGTTTTCCCTCGAGTTTCAAAGGGTATATCGGGGCCAATCAATTAGCCGAAAGCTTTTTCGAAGATGAAAATAGGGTACTTTTAATATATTGTCGTCGAATGTTGTTCGATCAAATATTCAGTCTGTCAATTTTTTGAATAATTGAAAATGCCAGAGAGTGTACGCTTAATATTGATACTTTTAATAAGAGAATGGAAAACAAAAAGGGGCAAAATAGAAATTTAATATTGCAGGAGTTCATTGATTTGTTGATAATTGTTTGACGTGAATTCTTGATGCTATAACGGCTGAATTATAAAAAGCTCAAGTAGAACAAACTAATATCAAGCGCTTTTCATTTGCCATTTGCCAACGGAATAAAAGCGAATTAAATATACATTCGTTAATTGCTACCGCCGCAACTAAATCGGTGTAGCATTGAATTAGACAATGTAGATGGATGGAGAACGAATGATTCAATGTAAATATCTTATTAACGTTTCAAATAAAATTTTGCTCTATCCGTAATTGGTACTCGAAAAATCAAACCAATCAATAGCGCGTAATAACCTGTAATAAAGGGCAAAAAGCAGCTTGTATAATACTTGGGAAGTTTCAAAAGAAAATCGGAAAATAGTTCGGTAACGAGCAAACTTTTTCTAAGGACACTCTTATATTTTCTCTATATACAGAACTTAAAAAAAAATTTAGCTGCATGTACGATTGTAATTACGTTGTTAAGTAAACCATTTTTTTCACGATTAAATCTCATTTCTTGATCATCTTAAAAGTTAAATACCCCTTAAAAACAGATACACACTAATTTATTGCTGACAATTCAAAACTAAAAGGATTAAAAAAAACAAGTGTCAATAAAACTTTATCTAAACTTCGTCCACCGTATAGCCCGACACTGTAAACGTCTCGCCAAGAGTTACATTATCTCTGTGTTTACGGCCGCAGCGCGGTTTCGCGGCGATTACAGAGCGTACACACAGCGACCAGCCAGTATGAAAAAGTCGGCTGACAAAAAATTCGCGCGTCCCTCGGGACTCTTTACCCATTTACCAGTAATAACGTGACGCACGACTCCTCCCACTCTCCAAAAAGTGCTGGGAGGTCCGAGGAAAGTCCGATAGGACTCGCTGCACCTCTCCCACTCGTCGGCTTTCCTATATATTCAGGGACAATAAAAAAAAAGAGAGATACAACGAAATAGAACGAAAAAGAGGCATAGAGAGAAAGAGAAAAAAAGCCGAGCAAGTGCGCAGAGAGCCACTAATCGGCACAAAGCCAAATACACGCGCGCGGGCACAGCGAGTGAGAGCTGCAATGATAATTCCGGGCCAGTACGGGAGGCGGCCGAGGAGAGATAAAAGCGCGGCGCCAGGCCCCCCCCCCCTCGGGTTTTAATCGCGCCGCGCTTTCGCCTGCATTCTAGGCCCATTGCAGGAGCCGGGCGCATCGAACAATTACGTACCCGGCGCCGGGAGTACTTTTTCTCTTGTCGCCCAAAGTCCCGGCTATAGTGCGTGCGCCGATCCTCTCTCTCTCTCTCTTTTGAACGAACGCTTTTACGGGCTAGCGGATAAAGAGCCGCTGTGCTTTTCCTCCGGCTGGCTGCTCGCTGATGATAAAAAAAAAAAAAAGGAAAAGACCGTGAAAGCGAACGGAAAGAGGGTGTGGTGGAGAAAGCCAAGCAAATGCGAAACGAGAGCACGCGTAGGGCCACGTGAAAAAAAGGGGGCATGCGTCGAAGGGGTTTGTTGCGTGGGGGGAGGCAGAGGAGGATCGTGAATGAGATAACGGGAAAAGCGTAGATAATGAAAAGCCAAGGGGAGCGAGAGGCATCTTCCGCACGGAGAGAGAGAGAGCCCCGGAGCGCGAGAAAAGGGGGAGAGGATAGAAATGAGATATTATACGGACCGTCCGGTCGAGCCGCGAAACAAAAGGCTGGGCGGCCGCAAACGGCCTGGAAAAAGCGGCGCGCCCGAGAGGATTCGAGCTTTTTCTCTCTCTCTCTCGGAGAAAGAGAGAGATTTAGCTTTAACGCGTTACGTCGAACATCGAAAACCGAGAGCGAAGAAAAGAAGGCTTTGTAATACGGGGAACGTCTTGGAAATGAGAATATACCTCAGGAAACACGATGATCGCATGACGCCGAACAAAAAGAAGACCAAGGGGATGAGAGGAGAGATGCGAGAGGTCGAGAGAAAAAAAGAGGTACGATTCGAACAACTCGCCGGAGAATAAGCAGAAACTGAAGCTGAGAGAGAGAGAGAAAGCTGGAAAAGGTAACTATATACTCGGGGGAGAAAAAGATTATGTCAGCGGCGTAAGGGACACACAAAGGTGGGGTCGGGGGGGGGGGATTCCGAGATGAGCTTTTTATCAAAAGACAATAGGCAGTTGTTTGTACGGCTAGCGGAGATTTTAGCTCGCATGTACTGCGTATACGACTGAAAGAGAGAGAGACTGCGCGTAAACGTAGCGGACTGTGTCCTCCGTGGCATGATCTTCCAAAGGTAAAGGTTTTTTCTATAGGGACGTAGCGCCGGCGACAAAAGCAAAGAGAACCGGTCGCTCCGACAAAAGCGACAGATATACACGGAATGGGTGGGAGGGAAAACGGGATTGCAGACAGAGAGCGGGACAGGCAAATGTAACGTTGTACGGGCGGATAAGGGAAGGAAACATCTTGTACAGTCGAGAGATCCGGTTAAGGATCCTATTAAGCCAAGAGGCTGATGTTCAATCATGGATGAGAGTGAAAAAATAAACGACAACACGAGCTAAAGCGATTTGTCTCGCTGAGGGACGTTATACTCTTTGAGCAAGCATCGGGAATAACAATGTACACTTGACTTTTGCATTCTACTTTACGACTAACAAACATCCCACCCCCAATCTCATTTATTTCAATACACTTACCGCCCTCTGTACCTCGAAATTCTCTCTCTCTCTCTTTCAGCTCGCTGCAATATTAAAATCCCGCAGTGATAAATCCAGGCGGGGCATAAATCAACGTTACCCGAATATGCGCGTCTACAAAACGACGTTGCAAACGACTTAGTCCCCCCCCCCTTTCTCACCATCTCGCGTATACCAAAACATCCGGCTGACAAATACCACTGCCTGCACTTTCGCCTCTCACTCTCTTCGTACACACGAGTGCTCATTTATCCGCGTCTAAGGCTCCTTCCACCGCACTCGACATTTTCCGCGATTCGTTAAAAGTGCAGCGAGAGAGAGAGAGAGAGAGTCCCCCTTACCTCCCTGTCGCTCCTGTTTATCCATACAAGGCCCTATGGCATCAGGCTAAAGGCGCAAGGAAAAGCTCGCGTAAGAAGAAAAAGAAGGACGAGAATGAAGAAGAAGTGGAAGACGCGGCAAGGTGATTTTCCAGCCGCAAAACCTTTCGACGTATATATATACCAGCGGGAGAGATGTGGCTCTCCTCTCGCGGCCGAGATATATCCTCGAAATCCCTTTACGGATGACGGGGACGAAGTGGCTTTACGGGAAAGGTCGATGCCGGTGGACCTACTCTCCTCTCCCCCACTTCCCGTCTCTCTCGCTTTTGGACGCCCAAGGCGAATCCGCTTATGGGACTTGAAGCCCTCCTTTTTATTTATCCTCCGCTTCCTTTAGCCGCACACCGGAGTCGTTCCTCCCTCTTGACCGATAACCCGAGCCAAAGTCATTCGTGCTGCGGTAGGAGAGAAAGATCTGCGTTGTTGTACCATCGAAACTTGTATATACATATAGCGAATAGGTATGTCTGGTGTGCACATCAGCCGAGAGCCGGGCTGTGCCGATGATGTTTCGTTAAATGACACTTGAGATTTATTCTGCTCGGCTCGCTCGGCTTTTACGGCTATTGGCCTATATACCGCCGCCAGCTGCGAGTTATTTTCCTCTCATTACTCTCATTCGCGTCCGTCAACCACTCGGAAAAAAGAAAGAAATCCATTTTCCTGCCACTTCTTTTATATCGCGTCAACCGTTAATTCCGAAAAAATCGTTAAAAAAAAAACAACAAAAGACAGCGTCTCTCTGTGTACAGCTGGATAAACGAAGCTAAAGGGAGAGAGAGAGAGAGAGACAAAGGGAGCAATAGGACGGCGCAGTACAAATAGGAGACAGAAGGCGCAGAGAAGCGTTGGCATACTTGAAGCCTCGGCCGTTCACGCACGAGCGCAGGAGACAAGCCCGCAAACAGGCAACGTCACGGCTCCGTGCCACTTGCACCTGTGTGTGCGCGCGCGCCCGTGTGTATACCGAGCTGGAGGAGGCGGAGGAGGACAGGTCCGTCGCTAATTAGCGATGGCGCATGCGCCCTGCAACGCAGCCACCAAGAGAGCTGCAGCTTGACAATGCGCGAATTAGCGATGCGCGCTAGAGAGACCTGCGACAAGTACTATGTTTGCGTGCTCTCGTACGTACACGCCACGCTATGGGCGGGGGGTTTATACGCCTCGCGTTTGCCGCTCGCAATAATGGTTACGCGTCGATGCGTCCTACACTTTAATGGCCCAATGAGTGTGTGTATGCAATCTGCCCTCGGCAGCGGCTCAGCGAGGCCAGTTTATTCGTTCGGCCAGATGCGCGGCCGCTCTATCGAGTCGCGCTGCTCCACGGACAGCTCTGTGTGTGTGCGTCCGGGGAAATAGTCTATGTCGTGTATATGCGGCGGCGGGGGGAGCGCTATTAAAAGCAAACAACTCACGCTGCAGAGGATTTGTCTCGTTAATACAGAGGAGTTTCGGACTCGCGCGGACCCGCGCTCTATCTGTCTCTGTGTATATTGCTTACTGCTCTGGATACGCGGGGGATGTGTATAGCGAGAGATGGGTTATATTCGAGCATACTTTTATCGATTGCTACAGCTACGGGAAAAAGTATGAGCGCGTGTGTGTTTTTTTACGTCTTCCGGAAAGTTGAATTTCTCAACGTGATGTATTGTCCATAGAAAATGGAAAGATATTAAGATACAGACGAGCAATGCTCTCCCCTTCTCTTTTGCTTGAGAGAGAAAGTTGGCGTGTCTCGCGTGTCATAAGTCGTTGGCAATCGGCGAAATAGAAAAAGTCGTTCTTCCGAAAGATCGGCCATCACCAGAAAAGTAATATCGAAGAACACTTGGGTGCGACCTCTCTCTGCCCCCCCCCCCCCGTCCAAAAAGCAAATATCTCGAGTTGGACGTGAAACTTGGTATCTCTCGCGCGCGCCCGAGAGATACAAAATTGAACATGGCAGAAAGACGAACGACAGACAGTTCAAACATAATTTGCTTGATGCGCGCGCGCAGTGATATGTGTGTGTGCACGCGGTACCATCCTCTCTCTCTCTCTCTCTCGTGTATATGGTAAACCAACTCTTAAATCTCTCTCTTTCGCGTATGGCCGTCGCTCTTGGTATATCTCTCTTTTTCTCTCTCTCTCTCTCTCTCTTTACCGCCGAGAACCGACAGCTTTAGGCCAATGCACTCTCTCTCCCTCTCAAGGTGGCTTCGGTTCGCATCAAAAAACTTCAAAGCCTGGTTATACATGACCCGATGCATAAGAGAGTGGAGGGATGGAGGAAGAGGAAGACGGCATGAAGGAAGAGAGCGTCATCTGGGCGGCCCGTCAAAAGTTTATATGTCGATTATCGTCGAGTGCGAGAGACCACTCTGCCGGAAGTCAAAGTCAAGAAGCGATCCGTTAGGCGCGAAGAGAGAGATGAAAGAGAGGAGAGATGGGATACACGCGAGAGGGAAAGAGAGAGAGCTTTAGAGAGCTTTTACGACTTGCTGGGAATTTACGACTGTTTGACTATCCATCGGTTGGATTGCCTTCTCTCTCTCTCTCGCTGGGTGCCCATACGTTTCAGAAAAATACTCAGAAAAGAGAGACAGAGTAGTACTGAGGCAACTCTAATTACTCGCGTCCTGCTCTATGTTATGGCCGTTATTGCCTGCGTGTAATGTTGCAACGGTTTTTTTTCGATAGCGCACGATTAATAAGAACAAGGGAGACGCGCTGTTCCAGTTTACCAAGTCTCTCGTTATGAAGCTCAGCGTTGAAGACTTACAGTGTAAATCTGAGAATTCTATTCGGCGAATATTTCGAATGAGGGAGAGAATCAGTGGTAAGAGGCAAGTTACGTCAGACTAATGCCATTTCTCGGGAAGTAATAAGACTCCCTCTCAAACGTAATTTCAAACAGCGAACTGTAGGAAAGACAACCAAGTTCGG
This sequence comes from Anagyrus pseudococci, assembly GCA_030522585.1. Classification (NCBI taxonomy): domain Eukaryota; kingdom Metazoa; phylum Arthropoda; class Insecta; order Hymenoptera; family Encyrtidae; genus Anagyrus; species Anagyrus pseudococci. The sequence continues at coordinate 66,401 of JAPYYQ010000266.1, forward strand.
ATTGTAACTAAAAAGCTCGACTAAAGAAATTCTTCATCACTCGGGGCGGAGTTTAATGTTACGCTGTTGCTGCGGTGCTCGCGAAACGAAACGAAATAAAAAAAAGAAAAAAGCTGGTAATAAAGAATTCTTCTCGATTGTCATGCAATATCCACGTGCGTAACTCGCAAGGAAAAACGAGAGAATTGCGCGTAATAGGAAACGCCCTCGTAAAAAAAAAAGAAGGAAGGACGGCAGCTGAGGTAAACACGTGACCTTTGTTTTCCCTTCTCTTCCAACGCAATGCCGCTCGTGCTTGGTGAAAAAAAAAGAGGGCGGGAATAAAAAAGAAAAGGGGCCGACGGTTACATAATACAAACAAGTGCAGTTTAAAAGTTTTTTCATTTTCTTCGGATTGCCGGCCGACTTGTGAGTCTAAAAACGCTCTGTAAAGTAAGAAAAGCAAAGAGCGAGAGAGAGAGAGAGAGAGGGGAGAAAGAAAAAGACGGTATAGCGGCGCGGGCAAAAGAAAGGATAAGGAATAAAGTGCTGGAGGAGCTGGAGGCGGTATAAAGCGTACGATGGCAAAGTGGCGTGTATATATAAGCCGGTACGAGTAAATAGAAATTAATGAAGGCTAATTAAAGACTCATGATCGGCCGGGCGGGCAGCTTTTCAAAGTCGATTTAATCCGCTCTCTCTCTCTCCCTCGACGCTACGGAGAGCACAAAAGCAAACGAATCATTATCACCGGCGGTCGGGGAGGGAAGGGGAGGAGGATTTGCATGATTAATTTCGCTTATTATCGCAATAATTACTTATCGAAAATTAATTGCCGTACGCAGCGAGATTAGCAGTGTCAAGAGGAAACGAATTAAAAGAAAGTAAATAAATAAATAAAGGCACGAAAGACACCCTATTGCGCAATATTAGCGAGCGAGGGGAGGGGGCGTCAGAAAGGCTCTTACGAAAATAAATGAAGCTGCAGGGAAAGCAAGTGAAAACAAATCTTGGGCCAACTCAACAGAGAGAGTTAGAAGCGAAGAGAACGTTGGCTCGCGCGCGTGAGGCGTATCGATCAGCCGTGTGCTGTGCGGGAGGTATACAAGAAGAAGAAAAAATGGAAAAAGAAAGACAAAAAATGAGGCGGACGCGCGCGTGGCTGGCAAAAAAGGCAAGGGCTTGAGCAATAAAGTAAAAAAGTAAGGGGGTAGCCGAGCGGGCTGGGTGAGGAAAGGGGGGCAAGAAATACAGGGGCGGAAGCGTCCGGGGATAAAGTTACAAGGCGTGCAACGAAGTTTAGCGCGCGCGGAAGTGAGAATAAGCGGGAGGGTGAGCCGAGGCCAGACCTTATCGCCCACCCCACTCCCACAAGCTCGAGGCTCTTGCGAGGCATTTTACACCGGCGCTAGTGCAGCAGCAGCAGCACTGCCGGGCAAATAGGCGGCTACGGAGCCTCTGCTTTACGACAGCCATATCTCGCGCAAGCCGCACGGCTTAGCGAGCGTCCTTCCTACCCGCCCCCCTCCTCCTCCTCCTCCTCCTACTACTGCTCATCCTTCGTGCGGCTTGACTAAGCCCCTGGCCTCGCGGCGGCACCGGAAAACTAATCGAGCCGAAGAATCTTCCGCGGCACACACACACACACACACACCCAGAGAGCTATATTTCATCGGCTCGGTAATGACAAGTCGCATTTTCCTCCGGGCAGCCCGAGCGAGCGAGAGGAAGGAAGCTGATGCTCGTGCATCAAGCCGGACACCCCCACTCGGACAGTTGCAATCGCCGAAATGCCGGTTTCGCTTCAACTTTATGCCGCCCGCATGTGATCCAGCACCCCACCTATGATGCACACACTACCTTTCTCTATCGCGTGCTTTTTCTTTTTTGCGTTTAGTATGGAAAAAGAAATTGTTTGGCTAGTCTGGAGAAGTGCAAGTGGTTTTTTAAAAACCAAATTCAGATGTAGGCAGGTTTTAATTTTTAATTTTTTTATATTTTTATAGAAATATAGTAGTTTGTGATTAAAAGCGAATATTAATGAAGGCATAAATCCGTAGGCAAATCGGTGGGATAATTTATGCATTTATGCCTTAGCAAAAGTAGAACACAGCCGAGTTTAGCCAGACGTAGAATAACTTGCCAGCGTATCAAACCACGCGCGCCACTTACAAATCGGTAAATACAAGCTACTTTTTTACTCTACACATATAAGCCAGTCTAAGCGAAACAAAAACGAAAAAAAATATTACCGCCAATATAAACCGCACACCGCAAAAACCAACGTAAATAAAATTTTCTCCCGCACACACATTCATGTGGAGAGATTGGGACCGAGGGCAGTTACACGGGGGTCGGGTAAGGGGGCAGTCTCCGGAAAGCGCCGCCTCATTTTTAACTCTTTTTAAGCCATTACAAAAAAGTGGAATTTAATAAAATGCTCCGCACAAAAGCTCACGCGGGATGGAAGAAGGGAGGGGGGAAGCCAGCAGCGACGCAGCAAAAACGCATTACAGCCGGCGCGCGAAAATCGAGCGAGCGCGCGGCCGCGAATAAAAAAAAAATCGGGGGGGAAAAATGAAAGCGAAGGGAAAAGCAGAAAAGAAAATAACGAAAGGAAAAACGGGAAAAAAAAGAAAAAAAAACGAGAAGGCATAAGGGCAAAAAATAAGGGACGAAGGGGTGTGCGGAGAGAGGAAAGGAAGGGCGGGCTGGCGAGAGCCGTAAGCTCGCGGTCACGCCGCGATGACCCAGAGAGATATAATCGCGTCTGTCCAGCGGGGACCTCCGCTTCTCCTGCCTTCTCTCGCCCTGCCTCGTGATATTGGAAACTGCGATTTTCACTGTCCGCTGAATTCGCGCTGGCCAGCGGCTCGTTTCGATTATCCATTGTCCGCGGCTTCCTTGCCTTCCTGAAAGAGAGCGAGAGAGACATGGCGCGTCCGCACGAAAGGGCTGTCGTCGTCGTCATCGTAGCGTGCAGACAGCCCGGCAGCCGAGGAAGGGGGAATCCGAGATAAAAACGTCGCTGCAACATTTCTCTCCCACGAGCATATCTCTATATATAAAGCGGAGCTGGAGGGAGGGGGAGACTTTTGGCTCTCTTCGCCGCTTTATATTACTCCCTCGCGCTACGATGGCGCGCCGAGCAATTTAGATAAACGATCTGGCCTGTCGTGTAACGCCGCGCGGCCCCGGACTGACTAGCCGAGCCGAGCGCGCTCGGGGACTATCGCTCTGCCGATCGTCTGTGCCTCGAGTTACAGCGATTCCCTTAGCGCCTCTTCCCCCCCTTTCTAAAAAAACCTTTTTAGCCCTCCCTCTCTTCCTGCTGGAACTACGCGGACTTTTAACGATTTGCGCGAATTATACTTCCACCATCGCAGAGCGAGCAGTTATTTCCAGAACTTCCGAAAAAAGATAAGCGACTATACGATTAATCAGCCGGATTAATACCGCGCGCATAAGCACACATCGGCAGTATATCAATCCAGCAAAACGCACACGAGAGAGTGAAAATAAAGCTCGAGCCGCGGAACTCAGCTGCTCTCGATCCAACGCGTATTCCTCAGGGGGGTAGAGCAATAAAAAGGACCGAGAACAGCAGAGGCCTCGCCGCCTCGTCATATATCCCATAATCCAATTACGAGGGAATTAATTCAAACCGTTCTCTCGGCTTTATGAGCTCCGCGATGCCGGGGATATGGGACAAAATCGCGCACAGAGCTTCGGGACACGCGCGCATACGTTTCCGACTTGTTTAACGATCAATCCAACTTATTAGCGCAGCGCGCAGAGCACCGGCAATTACCACCGCGATAATTGCCGCACTTCGGGACGGGAGCTACTCCCTCTCTCTCTCGATAGGCGAAAAGGGAGGGGTATAGGTTCAGGTGGGCGCAGCTGGGAGAAATAATAAGCGCGCTATGATTGAATTTATCCGGTGCTCGAGAGCTGGTGCATAATGAACGACGATGCTCCCCCCCCTCCATCGGCGTCTCGAAGCTCTCGCTCTAGAGTAAAACGGCTTGGGCAAAGCTGGATTGCTATGGGGGAGGTAAATGGATGGTCTTGATATCGGGAACGAGTGCTGAGGCGGGGTTGGGGCTGCCTGATAAACACTGATTACTGGAGCTGCGCAGGCGTTGGGGGTATATATAATAGGTGTGGATGAGCGCGCGCGGCTGCGTTCGATTTTCTTTTATCGGCAGGGAATTGCCCTCGTTATCGGCGCCAGGCGCGCGCTGAAACGAATTCGCGATCGAGCCAGTCGCGAAAAGCTGAGACTAAGAGGCGAGAGAGAGAGCGACGATAAGGGATAATGGCGCGAGGGGGGGGGGATAAAACGAATGGGAAGTCGGCGAGAGAAATGGCGCGCGAGCGCTGCTCTCTCGCCGCGGAGGCGTTAACGTAAATTTTGAGCGTTTAAAGGGCGATTTGCTAAATCATTTGTTGGCCCGGTAATCCAGTAAGCCGTGTGCCGCATTAAAACCAAAAGCGATGGCTTTGTTGGCGGACCGGCTGATTCGAGGATTTGAGGAATTTTAAATCGAAAATGCGATAAAGCTGGCTCTTATACCGTATAGCAAGCGAGCCACACGCAAGCGGGAATTTCAATTCGTTGCGACGAGCAGTGGAACAGGTCAACGTTAGGGTCGCCCGGCTCCCGTGCCATTAGAGACGAGCGGGGGTAAAGAGAGGGGGGGAGCAGAGAGCGGGAGATTCTATGACACAGAGGAAAATTGACGAGCTGGCATTCTCTTTTAATTCGAAAACGTGCTGAATTTCAATTCCTCCCCCCCACCCCACTGCTCTCTCTCTCTCTTTCACTGCCGTTTCCCGTTCGATCTTCCCTCCTTCCTTCCCGTGGAATTCATTATTGCCGAGTCGCGAATTCCTCCTCCGCTAATCCGGCCTTGCGTTTATTAGAATTTCTTTTCGTTACGAATTGAATCCGACCTCTCGCCGGCCCCCGAGTGTCTGCCGTTCAATTCGCCGGAAGAGACGAATTGAGAATCGAAAGTTAACCGTATAGTTAAGACTCTTCTTTTTCCTTCTCCCTATACATTTCCTTTTTTTTCGTTTTAAGTACCGAGGTAAGTCTGAAGGACAGCGACGGGACGAAGGACTCGCGTATTTTATTACAAGTCGAGGCTCGCCCGAGGAAAATTTACGCGGAAAATAAAGTATCACTTTGCTGCTGCTTGTCGGCGGCTGCTAATATTGTTTCAGCGCGACAACGGAAAATCAAGACGTAAAGACGTTTACGAGACGTTCGTTAACCCGACAACGTCGGCTCTCGGATTATAATATTAACTTGAATTTCCTGCAGCAACGTCGACGTGCACTGCGGGAATACTCCAAGTGCTGGCTGATGTACAGCAATGCCGGCGATATTGATAAAATGTTGTTAGCGTTCCCGCATCTAATTGTGGACAAATTACATTTCGTTACAGTCGCCACGTCCGCGAGACGGTTTGTAACTTCGAACTAAGAATATTTTAACAACTGCTAATATTGTTATTTGTCCCCCGTCAATCCGAAGGCGCTACTCCGATAAGTAAACAAAACCAGTATTGCAGGAGCACCAAAGAAAACAAAAGCAAAAAAAAAAGAAAAACTTTTCATTCATTAAACTCGACCAAGTCACGTTTCTAGGGCGGACGCTATAGAAAAGCGAAGTGGGGGAGAAGAAAGGCCCACTTTCGACGTCGGACAATTACTTATCCGCAAATGGAAAGGGGCGTCGGCGGATTATGCGAAATAAAGGCAGAGGGGGGGGGGGGAGGTAACGCCAACGGCGTCATCATTGCTCCCGATGGCGGAGAGAACAATGGCGAAGCCTCTCCGCAGGGAAGTGTAAACGAAAAGTTTCCTCGCGGACTTGGTAAAGTCATCCTCCGTCGCGCGTCTTCTTTTGTGATCGCGCGATCTATTAAGTAAACTCGCCGCCGCCGGCGCGCTGTGGTCGGCTGAATTATATTTTTCCTCGTATTTCGAATGATTTATCGACTATTGGAATAACGCGTTGGCGGTTCATTAGTTACCATTTATTATGCTACTCTGGGCTTTGCGGCTAGGGAGAATAAATTAAAGTTAGTTACCGAATACGTTATGCAAGTCCGAGAGTACTTACTCAATATTCGCGAGAATATCGATCCGTAGAACTCACCTGAAACAAAAAAGCATCCAATGAAATATAACAAATTGTAAAAACAAAAATAAATTATGCTAATTAAACGCTATCTCATCCCTCATTTTTTTGTTCTCTGGAAAAGAGGCCATCGACCTGCTAGAGCATAAAGAGAGGCCTTTTCTCTCCCGACCCTCATCCACTTACATTCTCACGTCCGCGTCCATTTTCCATTCACACGTCCTCCTCTCTCGCTTGCTCGCACTTTCCATCCGCGGGACTTGTTCATTGTCACGCCGCTCCCCGAGCCACATATAACATTCTCGCGCGCTCAGCGATATAACCCCACAGCCGCTCTCGAAAAGGACATTCTTGAGAGAGCCTCTTCTCCCCCGCCCCCCGGGCCCGCAACTCGTGGACTCTCGCGACGCCGGAGGTTTTAATTAAATTACATTTACGTTGCAGTAGCAGGAGCGGCAGAGCCGCATGCGGGTGCTGCTGCTGGCAGCGGCGCGGCAAAAGCTTAGAATTAAACGCCGCGCCCCGGCTAATCTCCGGGGCTCCGCAGAGCCGCCTACGTATATGTATATATATAAGCTCGTTCGCACGTAGCCAGGCTAGTCCCCCTTCCCCCCGGAGGCTCTCTCTCTCTCTCTTGCACGCACACATACAGCGGGGCACATGGCCGAATGGCTGGGCCGCGCGGCTGGAAATTCGCGCGACGCTCAGCAGATTTCGCTCCCTCCCCCCTCCACTCCATTCTCCGGGGCACGTAGCACTTTATTCGCCAGCTCTATGGCGCGGCTCCTCGTCGTCACGGCTCCGTGCCGCTGCTCGGCTACTGCGGCTTCTCCTATTAGCCGCGAAAACGACAATTGCCCGCGTGTTTGGCGAGCCCGCCGACTCTACACTCGGCTTATTTCTTTCTCTTTCTTTCTTTTATTCTTCATTTTTTTTAGTTCGTGGCTGTACTGCCGCGCGAAAAGTTGCCCGATATTAACGGAGAAATTACTGGGGCTAAGATAATACCCGAGAGACGTGCGCTCGACTGTAGCGAGCTCCAGCTGCTGATGAGGATGTTGAAATATTTTTGAGACTTATTTTTTTTATTTTTTGTAGATTATCAAAAATTTGCGATTTGTTTTTTCATAAACGTCGTGAACGGTAATTTATGGATATATTCCCGTTGGCCGATGAATACGAAACAACGTTGCTCTTATCGACCGATCCGCGTATGCGTTGACCGTTATATTTTTATACCATTTCCAAGCCGACATCGAGAATCCAATTCGACGAGCTGGGAAAACATTTTTCTCCCCCGATATTACGCAGTAAAAACGGACTATCCGAGAAACAAATCGCAACGAGCGTCTTACGTCTCATCGGCGTATAAAGAAGCGGGGAAAATGAGAAAGCGCCGGGAGCGGTATTCTCAAAGCACTAAAAACGACGACTAGCCGGATAGACTGGCAAAGCCCAGCTGGACTGGTGGTAGTAGTATGAGGGTCACTTTTATGTTGGCAAGTGGAGAAACGCATCTGCGTCGCGCGGCCCATAAACGGGTATATCAAGTGGGGATGGGGTTAGAGGCGAGCTTTGTGAAAGAGAGGCAGTAGCAGGAGGCCAGCTCATGGCCGGAGAGAGCGAATATAGGATCGGTCGTGCGTGTCCCGGGATAACGTCCGGCTGCCAATATAGGACGCAGCGCTTGCAGTCCAATAAAAGAGTCCGCTCGCCCGGCCGAACAGCTGGAATTGGCCGGCCCGCAGATGGTTTATATACTTATAGATTGCGTCTATCCTCTACTCCCCCCCCCCCGTGTTCGTTTGCGCGCGCCGATGTCGCCCTCTTTACACACAGCCCACTGGGAGAGGAGAGGGCATTGCGCAAGAAAAGGCTATCGGAAACTGGTTAGTTATTAGAGAGAAAGAACGTTATAGGGTGGTCGGGGGAGGAGGACGAAAAATCGAAGACCACCGGGAGAAATAAATAGAGCGGAGTTGCCGAGAGGTATATATAGTTGGCGACTCGGTGAAAAGAGAAAATAGAGGGTTGGCTGAAAAAAAAAAGAGAGAGCACGTGTAAGAAAGGGCCGAGGTGTAATGTAAGGGATGTTTGTAGCGGTTATAAAAATGGTGCTCGCATCGGAGAGCTGTGATAATACGAAAAAAATTGTGATTTTTTCTTAAATTGCTAATTGGTTATCGTTTGACCGGGTTCTTTAGTTGTTCGATCAATAGAAAAAGGCAAGCCAGAGACGGGAGGGGGGTAAGGGTCGCTAGAAATGCAAGTATCTCGAAGAAAGAACGAAAATGAAGAAATAAGGGAGGAAACAAGGGAGGAAGGTATTGTAAGTTAGCCGGGGAGCTCTCTCGGGGGGGCTATACATAAAAATCTATAGTTATCGCGTTCGAGGCAGTAGCGCAGAGAGCGTAACGGAGCAATTTCGTTTTATCGCTATTAAAGCAACGAACAATTATATCTTACGCTCCTTTCTCCCCCCCTCTCGCCTCGTCTTATCCGTATCTTCGACGTTTAGCGGCGTTAACATTTTTTACGCAGCGATCAAACGTAAAGTTTTTTATTCCGACTTCGTTTCTATTGCTGTAAGCGGAATAAGAATCCATTTCGTCGCTAGTGTTTCTTTCTTTTTTTCATCAATACACCTTTAACTATTGTTTTTACGTCGACAATATTTTTACGAGTTTTAATCTACATGATTTTCATGGCTGTCATTGTAAAATTTGCGGACGATATACCGTATAAAGGGCTGTACGGAAATTATTACGCCGTTAAATACGCAAGCCTCTGCTAACGGGTATAAAGCAAAATTAGTAATACGCTTGTAGCAGTGCCGTTGGCTTCCCGATAAATATAATCCAAATATTACTAAAATCTACGGTAATAACAAAGACATCATTTTTATTTCTTCCCCGCTTTTTTCTTTATATAAATAGGTATAAAAATGAATTGTTCGATTTCTTCAGCTTATATTCTATTGTATAATAAAAGGCACGAGAATAGAAATAAAATTAATCAGCGATTGATATTTGCCGGTCAATTTGTCGGGCGAAAGAAAAAAAAAGGCTCTTACGGCAGAATGGAGAGGTGAGTGAGGTCGGGAGAGGAAGGGAGGGATGGCGAAGCGGAAGCTCGAAAATCGAATGGATTCTCGGGCCAAAATAGCCGCGGTTACTGTCTATCAGATTACGCTCTGTGTTCCGTGGCGTAGTCGCGTGCAAAATGAATTTGAATATCGTCGAGTAGAACGGGCGGAGGAAGAGAGAGAGGGAGAGGGAGCGAGGGGTGGGGAAGGTTGGAATGCAAATTTCGGTCAGGTCTAGGCATTCGTTAAAGCCTGGTAAGAGAGGGGTGGAAGGGAGGCTTGGGCAGAGGGTGCACGAGCGAATTTCGTCCGTCGCGTCGTCGAAAAGTTCGAAGCCGCGAGAAACGGCAGGCGCGCCACGCGGCCAGATTGGACGATTCGCCGGCGTAGGGTGGGGGGGGGGGGAGGGGGGAGGAAACGCGGCCGCAAAATCGGCTCCGCGAATTTTCAATTGAAATTGGCTGCCTCGCGCCGGCGCCGTCTGCGGCCTGGCCGATCAAACGGCGATTTCAGTTTCGGGCTTTTTCGACGCGAACCTCCCTCTCTCTCTTTCTAGCGCCAAAATCGACCGACACACCGATGTATATATACGCGATGGGGGAGACACACGCACCGGCATTCGACAACTCTGCGGTTGTTCGTTTGCTCTTTGCCGAACAGCGCCAAGTGGTTATTTTTCAACAAATAGCCGACCGTTTTCCTTTTTTTGTCCTTTTTAACCAAACTCTGGGCGCGTGGACGTGGAAGAAAAACCGCTAAAAACTGTTTCGAGCGAAGCTTCTTCTTATAATTTCTCAAATAATCTGTCAGACATAATTAACAAACCTTGCAAGAAAAAATATTTCTAGCGTATCAAATAAAAGCACATAAAGACACCTAAAACGGGCTCCATGAATAAGGAAAAAGGCGATCGCCGAGAATGTTCAACTTTAAATTCGTTCGAAGAATCTAATCGATAGGGAGAGCCGAGTCCAAGCGATTTCAGACTGATTAAAATTTCAACTCTCCCCATCTCCCCCTCTCTCCGTCCGACGCTCTTTTTTACCCCTTACTCCGTTGGCAAACACTCGAGAAGCGAGTAAATACTCTCTCGGCTCTCCATCTTGTTTGCACATATTTCGCAATGCCTCAGGGTGCCCTGGTATGGTAGAGCAGGAGGGCAGGGAGGCCAGCGAGAGGGAAAAAGTTACACCGTCGGTACACACGTACAATACCTATTTATCCGCTTCTCTCCGGGCTCCGCAGAGCAAGCCTTTGGCGCACACGTGTTTGCCAAAGGGCCGATCGAGTTCGTCGTGTCCTGAGGGGCTGCCACGTTCGAGCGAGAGAGCGAGCTAGAGATAGAGAGAGCTCGAAGTTTATTCTACCCCGGGCCGCAAACACGAAAACTCTTTGAGGCAAGCTAGCCATGGCCGCCCCTTTACCAGCTCCCGGGCTCTTGGCTCGTTCGTATGCCGCTTGGCCCATTCGTGACTCCTACTCGCTTTGCACGTGTATACGCTGCACCGAGTACGTAGGCCGAAGCGTCCTAGCGCCTAATTACATTTTTCCAGACGATCGCACGTCCGAGAGAGCTTTGAAGCTCTCCCCCCCCCATGATTCCCTTTACCCCCGCATATCGCTCTTGCTCGATTTCTCACGGCTGTGTGTGTCTATGCTTCAATAGCACGTCTACGCTCTCTTTGACATCCGAACGCTCTCTTTATCCCGTTTTCCCGCGATTTACTTTTCGAAAAAGCGGTCAACGCAGTTGGACGAGTCGTGATTTCGAATCGAATGCTCAGGATAGAGAATTTTTGCTCTTATTTTTTTTTTTTGGAAAATATCGTTTTGAAAAAACTTGAGGCGCACAATTTTTACGCTTTCTATTGTTGATGCCTTAACGAGTTAATAAAAGTAGACGTTGTTATATGTCAATGAATTATTGCTCGGTAAACAGGGCGCGCTCGCAAAATTCGTTAAAGAGTTTACCGATAAAGAAAAAAACAACGAGCCAAGGCAAATATTTGTCCGTTTAATAGCAGCTTAACGCAGTTATTAAAGCCGCATTTTGCCCCGACCCTCCCCCTCCCCCTCCAATTTCAAAACGTTGCAATATCAAAGTTTTCAATAATTTCAAGTATACGCAGCCAGTGGAGTATAATACTCAATTTTCAGCAATTATTTCAAGCATTTCGGCCGAGAGAGAAATTAAGTAGACGCTTCGGCCCTATATACCTAAAGACCCGGAATAAAAGTTAAAGCCCGTGGAAGTAGTAGCGCCAACAGTCTCTCCAACAAAAATGAAACACTTCGATTCTTATGCAAGTATATATAAGCGAAAAGCAAGAGAGAACAGAGAGAGAGAGAGAGAGAGCCCGGGAGAGCGCACAAAGTACAGGCCCTAAAAAGTAACGACAGTTAAAAGCGAGTTGGAGCGGAGGGGGCGCGTTTTAGCGTGTACATCGGGGCAAGGCGGACGTGGCACTTTCGAAGCGAGCGCGCGGTGATATTCAAGGAAAATCGCCAGCTCTTTCTCTCCGGCATACGCAGGCCTGGCTCACCCCGGATGATCTCGCAGTTCTTATATACACCCAAGCGCGCATCCCGACTTTTTCCGGACGTTCCGAACAGTCGGCTGTCGCTTCCAAATATAAGTGCTTCCACCCCCCGCCCCCCCCCCCCCTACGTACACGAAGACGACGTCGCCTGGCGGAAAATGGAGCAAGTTATAGCAAGCCCCTACTGCTTCATCTTTCCTTTGCCAGGACGGAGAGGCACTTTGCTGGTCTCGCTCGCGTTAGAGACGACGGGATGGGAGGAAGAAAACTTTGTGTACGCGGCAGAGAGAGAGAGAGAGAGACGAAGTTTGCATGGAGTGCTGGTACAGCTGCGGTCCCGATGTGGTCCACTCTCGAGGACTCTCTTCCTCTCTTGCAGGCAGAGTATCGCCGCGAAAGCTCTCGGCACTACTGCCGGCCAACTTTCTAGTTTGATTTGGAAAAATCTTTCTTTGGTTCAGGCAAATCACGGCGAGTTAGTGAATTAGGGATGCCCAGGGAAAAGACGAGGAAAATGTGGATTTTTAATGGTGGATGGTGATTTTTGAGATAACGCACAATGGAATTGAATACAATGAGACTCGACGTAGTATTTTGTTTTTCTCGGTATTAATTTTTCGCGGAGAAATTTTTTAAACAACGAGTGATTATGCAAATACGAAGGGCTAATTTAATGCATGTTAATATGGCGAATTTTAATTTAAAATAACGTTGAGAAAATTCCTTTTGATCTTTATGAAATGAATAACGAAGTAATACGCAGAATAAAGTTAATAAAATATGCACATTTTTTTTTTAAAATAATTATAATTAGAGCGCATGTAAAATACATGGGTAAAAACGAGGTTACCCCTTTTCCGTTAATTAGAATTTAATTTAAACTAACACAGCCCCTGATAAACGTTTGTTAATTTAACCAGCTTTTCCTGTAAATAATTAAAATTACCTTTACAGACAGAGAGTAGCAGAGAGCGACGGTGTAACTATCTCAGGATGCTGGACTGCTCCATGCATCGCTTTTCATACGTACGCAAATAAATAAATTCGAGGAAAAATAAAAGAAAAACACATCTACGCGTTCGCTTGGCCCCCGAGATGAAACGAAATAAATTATAAAGTGTAATAAGGACTTCGCATGCAGGAAGAGCTTTCGAGACCCATTAATTCGCGGACTTTGTAATCAGAATTAAAATTTAACCGTAGAGAGAGAAAGCACCTCGACAAATATTATTCTCCGCGTAAAAAAGGCACAAAAGACAGTTATATCTTTATGCATACAGTAAAGCCAAACAAACAATCGTACCGCAAACAAAAAGATTTTCCGAGGTGGGGAGGGTGGCGTAATTGGAATTCAGGGCCTTTCATCAAGCCCGACAAATAAAGTCCGGGCGTCAGATGCAAAATATACGAGCTAAGAAATTACGCGGCTGACGGGGCAGCAATAGCCGAGAACCCTAGGATCCTATGGATAAGAGGGGAAGGGGGAGAGGGAGAGTTTTCCGAGCAATAAAAAATTTCAATTGTCGAAATTCATCTCTACGGTTAATCGCCTTACAGCCGTATCCCCGGCGCCCGCGCTGGCGCAATCCATAAAACACTGGCGTCAAAAGGCGAAAGAGAAAGAGAGAGAGAAAGCCATTTGCTCGCATATCAATCCGTATCAGCTTTCATTTTTTGCTCGAAAAGAGATAGAAAGATACGGAAAGGGAAGAGCCGTTGGATGAAAAAAAGAAAACGACGAAGAAGAAGGAGGAGGAAGAAAGCGAGGAGGGGGAGAGTGAAGGCCCCGGTGAGTGCGCGCAATTCTTCCTTTATACGTCGCGTGTCATCAATTGGAAAAATCTCGAAAGGCGAAATGAAAAGCCTGGGGAAGCCGCACCGGCGAACGCCCTCCATTGTCATCCTCCACTCTTCTTTCTCACTCGTTTTTTTTATCCCTCCGTCGCTTCGTTCTCTCCCCCTTCCTCCCCCCCTCCAGACTTTCACCCTTTCTTTTGCCTTAATTTCAGCTTCATTTCTCTCTCTCTTCTTCTCTATCGCTCTTTTGCTCTCGTTGCCGCAGAGGCCAGTCCGATCGCGAACGAGCGCGCGCATTTTAATCACGTCGGCGCGCGGGGCGCAAATGAAAAACGTCGCCGCGTAATAAACGAGTGATTATACGCCGACGTTCGAACTCTAACCCCCCCCCCCCCCCCCCCCCCCCCCCCCCCCCCCGCGCGCCCCCCGAGCAAACGCAAAAACGCCCCGTAAGAATCCGTCTCCATCGGTATATGTACGCGAGAGCAGGGATGGTGTGACTTTAGCGTTTGACCCTCGGAGCGAGTAAAGGGTCGTATGGGCGAGGGGGAAGAAAAGAAAAAAAGGAGAAAGATCGGCGCCGACAACGCGAGAAGTATAACGAGTGGGACCACGAGCGAAGGAAGGGGTGGACAAAAAGCTCTCGCGTATCCAGCGATCTGCATGAGGGCGAACGAGGAGGTTAAAGCGATTGCCGAATGGGGAGGTAAGAGCAAAAGAAACGACGCTGGAAGGGGGGAAGGACGGAGAAAAAGACAGGAGGAGAGAGGCCGGAGAGTCACTGGGAGGATTTAAATGTTTCCGGCTGCGTGGAGTGTATATAGGTATATATGGCTGTGGAGGGGGGAGGGGAGCTCTGGCTCGGTGGAAAAATTTTCCGGCTCTCGGGCGTGAAAATTACGAGGATGGATGGACGTCTACGCGCGTGTGTGCGCGGGGAGGGGAAAAAAAAGAACACGCGCTGTAGAGCGTTGCAGGTGGCGCCGGCGCGCACAGGAAGGAGGTCACGTAGATCAAATTGCTCCCGGAAAAACGCGAGAGCCAGGTATGTATATGTGTACACACCCATACACCGGCACGTGCAGCGAGAAAGAGAGAGTGGGAGGAGCTGAAAAGACGAGAGGTCTGATACAGCAAGGCAGATATTTCGAGAGCCGGGGCTCGTACCAGCCGGACAGCCGGACGGAAGACGAATGTAAACGGGACTGTGATAAGGAGATGATGTGATCCTCTGCCTCCTGCCACTCCTTCTTCTGCTCTGCTTTGAGCTGATTCTCTATGTATGAGACTGAGAGCCGGAGAGAAAGTTTGCCCTGGCAGATGAATCGCTTTGCTCTCTCTGTGTACTAGGAAGTGATATAAAAGATTCCCCGGCTCGTAAGGGCTTTGCCGGATGAGATGGGACGAAATAAATAATGTTCCGCTCCTTAGTAGGACATTTTTTGTCCTCGTTGCTGCGTCTATATAGGTGAGCCAATAATTTTCTAGTACGTGGATTTACTTTGGCGAATAATTGAAATCGTCCGGCGAGCGATAATATTGTTAATTAAATGGAATCCGAGTTTCATTAATCTCCGTTAAAGCGAGAGGGATTTTATGAATATTGATATTTGTTCAATTAGACTAATTTTACATTTTTAATGGCCGCATTAAAAGCACTCGATGAAAAATTTAATTTATTCGCCTCGTGTTCGCGTGATATCGAAAGCGTAGTAAATTTTTAATCGTCTAAAAGTTAATTCCAGGAAGATTTGAATAGAAAAATAGAGCAACAACTATATACTTACCAAATATTTTTTCCAGCCGTGTCCAATGTTTTCTTATCCAAACAGGAAAAAATATTGAAAAACTTCGAAATTAAAACTTCGCTTACTCCCCCCCAAAAAAAAAAAAAATTTTAAAAAAAGCGACCAACCCGCTAGAGAAAAGCGAGGGAACGAGGGGGGTGGAAGGCTAAAAGCGAGCAAACGAACGTATTTTTCAATGAATCGAAATGAAATTTTTCCGCGAGGCAAAAAATCATTTGCCGAGCAAGCGCTGCGCCGAGCCGAGAGCGAGTGTGCAAAAAGGGAAATACGGAGAGAGAGAAAAGCCACTTTTCTTGGGCAAATTATTTCAGAATTTCATAAACTTTTTGCGCGCGTGCCCTCGGTCACTTTGGAAAGCTAATAAAAAGACAAAAGAATTACGCCCGCGAAAGGATTGGCGAATAAAGAAGCCCCCGGGAAAATGCGCCGAGCGAAGAGAGCGCGAGAAAAGTGGCGAACAAAACGCTAGACTAATCGTTTCTCCGTTCGATGAAAAATTTTAACGACAGCCCCGTTCGACACCCAGCAGCACCAGCCAGTCGTTAAACCGTATAGTAACGAGAGTAAAGCGTTAGAAACGGGAGGGAGAGAGGGCGAGTTCGAGAGGCACTTTGGTACAATATGCCCACTCCGCGATACGGCGCTCTTCAGCACGCCCTTCGTTTTTTCCCCCAGAAAGCCAGTAGAGAGAGAGAAAAAGCTAATCGACAGCCTCCCGCCTAGTTTTCCAAGTGGATTTTTCCGTAACAACTGTCGCCTCCAACGCACTGCTGCTCTTGGGCAAAATATATTGAAAAACTCGCGACGACGTTTGAAAGCGGAGTAGGCCGACTGTTGGTTACCTTTAAATCGAAGAGCTGCGCACGGGAAAAGCGCTCGGGCTCGAGTGTAAAAACAAGAGAAATGTAAGAGAAATACAGAGACTAGGAGATGTGTATATACGGCCGGCTGCATCAAGAAAAATAACGCAGGGTTTTAGCCGGCGAAAGAGATTTCTTCTTTGCGGTAAGACTTCCGCCGAGAGCTTTTTCTTTCCCTTCTCGACAACTCGGAATTAAATAAGCTTAAACTCTTGCCTCGGCGTACAAATGTTACTGTGTTACGTTTACCCTTTCAAATGTTAACTTTCCTGCTTTTGTTTGCTGGACTTTTTATTTATTTATTTTTTTTTTTTTAATTATATTTATTTTTAATTTTATTTATATTTATTTTTTCATCCATAAAAGCGTTTGAAACCGACTGCAGCGTTTTTACAGCATTAAAGTTGCTTTTTGTTTGTGAAATTGTGCTTTATACACGCTATATTATCGTTATTATTCAGGTTTGATGAATGGAACGATATTTTTTTCAATCTGCTATCGAAATGCATTCATAAAAAAGAAAAGAATGAACTTGTAGTTAAAATGATAGTATCGCCGTGCTCTCGCGTTGCAGAAAAGAAATTTTTTTTATTTATTACGAGTTAACAAGCGAACTTCGGCTTTTTCAATAAATTCTCGAAAAAATCTTTTCAGCTCGAAAAATCTACATTCTCCCGGTTTTATAACGAACTGAGCATCATTAAAAAGTGTTGTCGATTGCGCGGCTCAACAACTAAACCGAAAAATGTGTATAAGCGATTATACAAACGAAAAAGCTACGACGAGTAATAAAATTTTGGAGGAATATGCATGAACATTTTGTAATACTACGTTATAGCTGTCAACAGCAGAAATACATTCCAAAAGTGGCCGCCCCTTTCCCCCAGCCTATTATACTCGAAATTTATGACTGCTTTAGCATACAGTATGAAGAGCATTTAATCAGCCTGTGAAATTTTGTAGATTTTTTTCGAAAATAAAACGCTTTAAAAAATTTAATGTTACATTTTATGCGGCATGATAATCTTTAATCGCGATCAAAAAGGTTACGATATGTACGTCAGCACGGGGTTTGCATTAAATTTTAATTTTTACGCGCACTTTTATATTTCACAATTAAAGTGTTTCGTGGCTTTTCAAAAATAGTAACAATGAAAGTGAACATTTTATTTATAATGATCGTAATACCTTTTCCTTTTAAAACGTCCTTGTCAATTACTCCCATTATTATTATTTCTGATATTTTTTTGTAACTTAACATTTTTAATTGTGAAAAAGTAAAAAATCAATACTTCAATTATATATATTTCAAAGTATATTTTTGCACTTTTTTCTTTGCTCTTCATCCTTGATTGTTTTTATCGATAACGTTTATAATGAGCTTCAGCTAAACTTCTTACTCGTTTCTTTATAACTTTGCTCTTTCTCTCTCTCAGTTTTCTAGCTATTAAGGATAATCACTGAAAGTTTTTTCTGTTCTTGTTACGACTTTTTCTTGTTTGAATTCGTTCCGTAATTTTTATTTTTACACAATTTAAATATTGCTTCGTTTTTATCTTTAATACAAAGCTTCTTACAAAGTTTCTCTTTTATTACGTATCAGATGAAACATTAAAATCGCCGTCTTCAATCACTCTCATATTACAAACTTCACGTCGTAATATTAAAACGAAAGATATATTTTTGATTAAAAAAAATGCGTGTATATTTATTAGTGTCTAAAAGAATATTCCTATCACGTACGAAGTGAGAGGAGAAAAAAAAGTGACAGTGCAGGAGGAATTGATGAATTCATTTGCTGCACGACAGAAACACGCCTCTCGATATGACTTTTTTAGTTTTCCAAACGCGACGAGTAGATGAAAACCCTTTTCCTCTCGTGTGTGTGCTTTCATGTATCACTACTCGCGAACTACGTCAATCGTTATGTCACATGCTAGGCAAAACAAATTCGAATACTTGTTTCTTCTTTTTCTTTTTTTTTTTTATTTTAATTAAAAATAAAAGAATTTCCAGCGAATTTTCGATACATCTGGAAAATATATACTTTTTAAAATAGTATAGAATGATATGGTTTTGCGAGCGAGTCATGATTAAGCTTTGGAAAGAAAATAGAGGAAATGAGAAGCAGCCGACGAGTTGATGAGTAAAATAATGAAATGCAAAGGTTATACAATGTTATGGTGCAAATGATAGACGACAAGTGTATTATGATAATGTCCAACCGCGCAATACTCGTGTAATTACGCTTATTTTAATGTACCGCACTGTTATAGTTTTTTGTTTTAACAATGCGCGTATTTTTTTCAAACTTCAAAATTCACGGTGTATTACAATGACGTAATTTACCTGTTTGCAGCAGTTCCCAGAATGTGCAATTATATTTTTTCCTTTCGCAGCATCTTCACAATCATCTGAAACAGAAATTTTAATGGTCCTTATTTTTGTAAACGGAAAAAAACACGGAGAACAAAAGACAATGTAAAATCTTGGCGACACAATGAAATGTCGCTTATATAGAATTAATAAAAATATTACGCTGTACACGCCAGAGTACAGCAGAAATTTTTTAATATTCCATGAATATTAACGACATTTTCTCCGGCCATTGAAAACGTCGGTTTCGCGCGCGGAAACGCGAGAATACAAGGGAGCGAGCGCGCCAACGAAGGGGAAAAACAGCCGAGCAATAGAAATGAGTAGCGGCGAATCGGCTCTCTCTCCTTCTCTATTAAGCTTCGCCCGAGTGTCCCCGGGGGGGCTTTACTCGTCGAAGCAGAGAGTCGGCCGTCGTCGTCGTCGTCTCGTTGACGGAAGAAAAACCGGCGACGCACTCGGAATGTTTAAATGCGTCGATAATTGCGACGGGTGGGTAAGTCGCCCTCGGGGCTAAATTTGCGCTCGAGCGAATATCGATAATGTTGTCGACTGGCCAACCTCGTTCCTCTTCCTCTTCTTCTTGCCAGTATTGTGGCTTTATTTTTTTTTACCCCCTGCGCACTTCGTTTTTCTTCGGAATTTCAGATATCGTTTGCTATTGATACGCGTGAAAAAATGGCAGGCGAAATAATCGCCGAGCACGTCCATCAAAACCGAGATCATTCGAGGGATACAAAAAAAAAAAGGAAATTTCCTAGCAATAGCGAACTGGGCACGTTCTCATTCGGCGCGGGGCTGTCGATAATTTTATGAAAATGCCTCGCGGCCTCGTTTTCGACAGGCCTTTCCTGTGCTTCTCGATCTTTTGACCTACAGCTCGTATCTGTCGGAAAAAGGCTAGTACACGGAGGTTTCGTTCTTTTTTCATCCACCGCTGGCGCGTCTGTGTTGAAACTCCCGAGGCATTCGTTTGTGCACCCGAGAGAGAGAGAGAGAGGTTGATGAACGGGTGCGAGGGAAAAAAATAGTCGGAGCTTGCACCAGGATTCCCTCCCTTCTGCCCCTCTTCCGATCCTACTGCTTTATTCTGCTGTTCGTATTTCGCGGGGCTGAAGCCCCTGACAATTCTCTAACTTATTCGTCAAATTCTAGCTCCTCGCTCGGCCGAGCGGCGACGAGATGAAACCGTATTCAGCGTCGAAATCAAATGTCGCTTCCTTTTTCTCTCTCTCTCCTCATACCTAGCCAGCTCGAAATGTTTTCGCAACAGGAGAAAATAATCGAGGCTGAGTGAAAAAATCGCAGCTATCCGAAATTTTTTTTAATTAAAAAGATGCGCCCCTTTTCCGCGCTTCTTTGTGCCCGATTTATGTAGTTGGGCGGATAAACAAAAGGAGTGCCGTTCGACACTTGCAGCGCTCTGGTGTTCAATAAATCCTTGTCTCATTGCCGGAAGATCGATAAGAATAATAAAATGAAATTATCAATGATCACCGTGATTTCGGCTCGAGCTAATAATACGGTACGCTCTTTTTAATTCCAGCAATTATGCCTTATGAAAAAAGAAAAGCTCGGTAATTTGCCTGGCGCACGTACGTGCTAACTCCTGATAACAGTCACAAACCAGGCTCGTTTAAATCATAAAACGCTTTTACTCGCTCGCTTGTACCATGTGTGCGTGTGAGTGGAGGGGCCGAGTTAAATGAAACCTATACACAAGGCAACTGCACCTCGAAATCAAACAAATGGGTCAGCAATAATTCAAGCCGGGGGGTTACACATTTCGCCCGAGAGAAGAGCAGCCGCGTTGCATGCGCCCTCGACAGAGACGGAACGATCGCTTGCACGCGCTTACGTGTTACTTTGCGCGAACGCCCTAGTCCACGGAGGAGAGGAGGGGAAAGTGGGAGACTGTGAGGGTGGGATGCATCGATTTAGCCCCGCCGAAGGCGATGCTTGCAAGCTTGGGGAGGGAGAGTTGTGGAGGGGTCTGCAGGCATGAATAATTTTCGCAGCACAAGCAAGCTAGCCTAAGCTGCCACTATTACGAACTGATTTCAAACGGTTTCAGACTGCCAGACCAGGTGTGCGTGTGTTTGTATACGTGACAGCAGCGCGAGGGGCCAGCGCAAATGCCGTGCTCTTGAATTTTTCAAACTCTTCGTTTTTCTTTTTCCTCTCTCTCTCTTTTCTTACCGATGTTTCATTTAGCACTTTTAGCACTCGATTTATTTTAACCTTCCTTTCGGTAAATTTAGCATTGAATAATCGTTCGGAAAAGAAGAAAACATAAAACTTCATCGAAATTCGCGTGACGTCGTTCAAACGAATTTCGCGCTCGTATTTCAACTTCTCCACCGCGGCCGATTAAAAATTCCATAAACGCGAGCTTAAAAACATTCCGGGGCCGCGCGCAAAGTAGCAATAATTCAATGCGCTCCTCGGCTTTCGCTCTCGCGCGCGCGAGAGAGAGAGAGGCCGATGTAAGAAATATGTTTACACAAGTTGAAAAACACTTAATAAGAATTATACTCGAGAGCACAGGGCGGCGGTGCAAAATAATGCTTCGATAAGTAGTTAAAAAGCAGCCCAGCTCTAGTAGCGAGAAGTTTTGCAAGAGATATATATCGCCAAGGCGGGACTGTAAATTTTTGCAAATTTGACTTGGGCTTCTCGGGTGTGCTCTACCTCCCCTTCCTCTTCTATTTACGTATTCGCTCTTTCCCCGTAGGCCAGGCTACAGGCTCGCTGCCGCTGGCGTCGAAGTTTGGCATCGGTTGAGCGGCTTACTTCAGTTTTCGCGATGGAAAAGTCTGTTTCTGCAATGTCGCGCGCGCAGCGCAAGAATATCCCTCCCTGTACTCGCTCTTTTTTTTCCTCTTGCCTCGACGACTTCCTCTCTTCCACGGATATGAGATCTCCACTCTCCTCTCCCCCTGGAAAAAGAACGCGCCGAGTTGTACGGGAGAGAAGTTTTTTTCGTGACACCTGGAACGAAAGAAAATTCGCGTGTACGAGTTTTGTCTATTCTCACACTTGAGATTTCTCCGTTCTCTCTCTCTCGTTTTTTTTTACTTCGCCTTCCTTATCCACCGCTATCGCTTCGTTCCTTTTTTTTTTATTTCTCTCCTTCTTTTTGGCCCTACGCCTTTATTGCGCAGCGGGAAAAGGGTAAAAGCTTAACCGAGCGCGAGCGTTAAAGCGAGATATTGGATTTTATGCGAGGGGCCTTTTAACGATTTAACCCGGGAAGCAGGGAAAACTTGAAAACGCCCTCGGCGGGGGCGCTCATTTTTTATTTTTATAAATATTGTAATTGTCGGAGAGTAAGGCGCAAAGTAGATTACAGGCGTTACATTATCCAGGAGAAACGATTGCATCCTGCAAAATCCCCACCGCCCATCTTTCATTCAGAGGCGCGAGAAAAGAA
Source organism: Anagyrus pseudococci (assembly GCA_030522585.1). NCBI lineage: Eukaryota > Metazoa > Arthropoda > Insecta > Hymenoptera > Encyrtidae > Anagyrus > Anagyrus pseudococci. Next base: position 88,433 of record JAPYYQ010000266.1, read on the forward strand.
GAGGCAAGCCTGCCAGAAATGCAGTTCGAGAGAGAAGAGGAGGGATAAAAGTTTCAGCGAAGTCTGAAATCCCTGGTGCGCTCTTGCGGCCCAATAGTCGGCATTAAAATGCAAGCGCTCGCTCATATTCGACCTGCCCTCCTCCCACCGCGAAATAAGACTCTCTCACTCGGTCTTGACTTCCGCGCGATTCCGAAAGCTCGACTCGCGAGAGAAGCCTGTCGATCCCTGACGGACGTGATGGATCGCTTGGATTTTCAGCCGTGCGCGACAAACTCGCCGGGGGAGGATTTGGAAAACTAAGGGAGAAGGAAAAGAGAGACGTCCTTGCTGGAGAACGCCTTATTCCATCTTTTCCTCTCTCTCTTCTCCTTTTTCTACATTTGGAGCTGTCGATGCAAGGGGGCCTGTATCTAGGAATTTCGCCTACCCTCGGATTTTCCCTGCGGGCGCGGAGTGCAATTTAAAAAAATATTCCGGCCGCCTGAGCTCCCGCTCTCTCTTCCTCTGCCTTGGGCAGTCTCTCCCCCCAGCGAAATGGCGGTCGGTCCCTATTTAGAAGACCCGGCTTTTCTCCGTATTTTCCTTCTCCGCCGCGCGTCCCTTTCTTTATCTCTCGCTCGTTGCTGTTGTTTTTTCTTCTGCTTTCGCAGGCTCGATCGCTTATTTATTTACAGCTCGCTGAAAACGCAATCTTACTTCGAGCTGTTTACGTCTCCCCGGCGAACTTTATTTTTTCGAGAGGAAAGTGCCTTTTGCACGCACACACACACACACACACCGCTATTTCATTGTCGACGTTTATTTTTATTTTTTCTTCTTCTTATTTTCGCCGAATAAGCGCAGGATGAACTTGTTTTACTTGACAGACGTGGGAGCGCAACAACGCGCACATCTTCCAGCCATCGTTCGGAATAAACGTTGGATTCGCAACTCCCTCCGCAAGTTGCTTCGCTGTTATTCCTTCGCTGAGGTAACGCCCTGGAAATGTTTCGTCTCGTCAGCTGTGTTAAAGGTAATATGGTAAAAGTGTAATACCACGTAAAATAAGAACTCGTATTATAATTTTAAAATGCCATTACCGCGGCAAACACTCGAAGGTGTTTTCGTTTGCTCTTGAAAAGGAGATAAAACAAGCCATCGCCGGTGTACATATAGAAAAACTTTATCGTATCGTATTTTCGAAAATAAACAGAACGCGACTACCTTCGATTTCTAGCGAGTTTTTATTTTTCAGGTTTGAGCAAAGTCCCTCTCCCCTCGCTCGCCTTTTTGTCCCCTCTGCCAAAAAAAAACAGGACAAAAAGAATCTAAAGAAGAAAAAGAAGTAGGTGGATATCCATCCCGTTGGCATAGAGGGTCGGTGAATAAAAGTACACAATTCACGTTTGAAAACCGATCAAAGCTCAAATGCCCGTATAAGTGAGCGGCGAAACAAACAAACAAAAGCTCGGGAGCCGCCGCCGGCATCGAGCCCAGTCCGAGAGAGACAGAGAGAGCAAACAGTATAGCATCCGTACGTGCGAGACGCAGAAAGAGAAAGAGAGAGAGCCTGGCTAGCAGTTCGGCCTCGATTTCTCTCTCTCTTCGTCCGTCTCTGGCCGAGACTGCTGCTTCTCCTGCGCTCACTCGAATATCAATTTCGCTAAAGGTGTATACGTACGCAAGCGGTAGGAGGGCAATCGGCTGTCTCGACTCCGATCGCTTCCACCCCCTACTCTCTGCTCGAGGCACGTTTTTCTTCTTCCGACCACCCTTCTCTTTTCTCTCTCTCTCTCTCTTTCTTTCGAGTGTGGAAGCACATGACCACGCTTATGATAGGCTGCTCTATAGTTCGAGTGAGCTGGGCGTGTGTGTCTTTTGGACGTGAAAGACGAGCTTTTGTATGCCGGCATTGTTTCGAGTGTATTGCGCGTACCGAAGAACGTGATGATATTTCTGTCTTTCTTTCTCTTTTTTCGTCTGCTACCTTTTGGTTAAACAAAATTTGCGTACAGTGATTTACGTTATTTCGCCCCCCTTTTTATACCTCGATCGTATCCTTCCCCCGAATTTCCGCGCTTTCGACAAATACGAAAGGAAGAGTCTGAATAATCTTTTTTTTTCGCTTGCTCGCGTTTTTCCACTGTAAATCATGTTAAAATTTTGATAAAATAAAACAGAGGTCCATTGTGTGTGTTTCGCAACGACGGTCAAACGAGGGTAAAAAATGGCTCACTCGTGCTTAGCTTTACTCATCTTTTCCGTCCAAAAATAAAGAAAAAGAAGAAAAAATAAAATACACGAGGAAAAAGAGGAGACGAAGGAAGAAGGAAAATTTGAAAAGAACGGAGAAGTAGCTCTCTCTCTCGCTCTCTCTCTCTTTCTGGCATATCTGTCGCTGGGGTGGAAAAAGGAAAACAGCCAGGAGAAATAAAGGAGGCCGCGCGTCCTTAAGAGAGCCGTGGGAATTCATTGCCCTCTTCCGCGGTTACGTCCGCGACAGCAAGATATACAGGGGGCGAAAAAGGCAGCGGCCCCCGTCGACGGCTAGAGCAAGAGGAGAGAACCACCGAGAGAGAGAAAGCGCGCCAGGGGAGTCTCTCCCAGTGCGAACACCCACACACACGTAGACGTGGGTGGCTCGCAGGGTGTACGTGTCGTAATACGACATCACGTCCGCGGTCCGCCGGCTATACGAGAGAGCCATACACCAGCAGCAGAGCACACGGCACACTGGGGACGCGCGAAAAGAAGCGCGGTGCGGAGCTCCCTGAAACGACTGGATCTACACTGAGAAAAGTGTTATAATAAAAATTGTTAAAAATGTAACAAAAATTACTATTTTTTTTAGTAAAGTGGAGATCCACTCGGCATATAGTAAA
>JAPYYQ010000267.1:0-80140 GCA_030522585.1 Anagyrus pseudococci
TATATATATATATATATAATCATACAGAAAATTGTTTCTGGCAGTCTGACTAAACACATACTCGCACTCCTCGGCGCGATCGTGGCCTCGCGCGCTCTACTTTCACGAGCGGAGGGCGCGACTCCCGGCCTCGTGTGTACCCGCTGCAACTTGCACTTACGGCTGTATATACGTTAAGACAAGACGATAGCGGAGTAGAGTCGAGTCGAGCACGGGGATGTCGAGCCTTTGCGCGGGATAACGAAGCCCCGGAGTAACGCCCACCGCCGATATAATCGGGCTCGCGCGGTCGATATAATCGCCAGTCGAAATGGGAGAGTAAAAAATGATGACGAGCAAACGATGAGGCGAATGAGACAAATCATCGAGGCAATCCGCGACGAGGAGCTCGTTGCCCCTGGGGCCGTTAGACTAGAGCCGTTTAGCTGTTGCATGTGTATCTGCCCTCGATGCCTGCGTACGCGCCTCCGGAGACGAGTTTATACACACACACACGCATATACGCGCCGACACAGACACACCGACGCATTCACACCCACGCACTCTCTCACGCTCACGCTCACACGCACAGTGCCTGTCTCTATTTGCTTGTCGTTCGCGGATACGCAGCGTATATGCCATTTTGTGTATCGAGCCGATTCGCGCGAATTCGAGTTAATCCCACGGGACGCGACGGAGATGGCTGTTACATACTTTGTTGATTATTCTCGCACCATAATGGAATAACACGTACGAAAGCGCCTCGTACGCAAGACGCGTCACTTACACATATTTCCCGTGACGAACAGAAACAACGACGAATCAAGGCAACTCGGATAACTACTACGGTAAACAACACAAACGGATACGTATACGTTGTAATTCGGTGTTAAGGCGTGAGTGCGCGCGGCAAAGCATACGTGGCTCTCGCTGACTGTCTGCGTACAGGTATATGTAATATATATAATATATATAGATACACGTGTGTGTAGACCTGGAGCTGGAAAGATGGATAAGGTGCAGTAGGTCGCGAGTGGTGTGCTAATGCAATTTCACGGGAAATGCGACTATGCGCTGCACACACGTGACTCTCGGTGTCTCTGTACTCACTGTAAATGGGCTGGGCTGTAAAAGTCGAATCTCATCTCGCATCCCGCTCGGCAATGTCGGACATATTTCTTGCTTGCTCGCTTTACTTTTCGGCGCAATAAAATTTTGTAAATTCAACTTTGTGACTCGATAAAACATTTACACGTAACGTCATTTTTCTCTTTCCTCTTTCTTCTTCTTCCTTACATTTACCGGTCTTACTTTGGTTTGCTCGCTTAATTCTTTTTCTCAACTCGCTCTTTCAATACTTGTAACACATTTAAACAATACAAAAAACACGCTAGTACAGCATATCAACTATATAATATTATTATTCTTTCATAACGTGATAAAAAGACATAATACTTTGAATATTGATTCGCGAGTAATCTATATATTTATATATCCGCATATATATTTGTAATATATAGATTACACTTACATAATCTTAATGACACTTTCTCCGTAGGTATTTCAACGTCACCGTGGCACACAACACATATATTTATATTTTTTTTTATTAACTCTTTTTCGCTCTTCTTCCATCGAATCTCTTCAGTTTCATCAATCCTCGTAATTCGACACCGGCATCAAAATAATACAAACCAGTGTATGCACATCAATCACCAGAGAACTTTAATGAAGTGTTTATTTTACGAATCAACGGCGCGAAATCAAGCTCTTTAAATATTACGAGCTTTTTATGGTAATATTTTCACAATTTTTCTACTTTTTTTTTTAAATTGTCAAGAGCTTGATTGCACAATCTGTGTGATAAATTTTGAAAAGCATTCGCGCTATGAACAAGTGAACCTAAAAAAGTCGTAAACAAGGTCGTCATAAAAAAGGATAACATTTAAAATTCAATATAACTTTACAACAAAAGCTTCTAAAACTGAACTTCCGAAATATGCAATATAACACCTATATGTGTATATATATATATATATGTTTTGTCCTAAGTCATATTTTTGTTTTGTTTCTTACTACTTTCTTGCGTTCCTCACATGCAATCTCAGATTCGTCGGATTCTTACGCGCAAGCAGACGCAAACACACGTACACGCACACAAGTTTTATTCGCCCTGTTTTTTTCCCTTATCCGATTAACGTTTTTCTTTTTTTTTTGTCTCATTTTGGTTGAAACTCTCTTAACAACTACAAGACCTAGTACAGTGTGGTATATAACTTCGCATAGTTGTTTTATGTATATATTTATATATGTATATGCATACAATAACCTATAGAGTTTTGAGCGACGCGGCGGCCCTTTTTTCATCGGGAAGAGTTTAGAGGGTTCTTTTTTTTTCTTTATTAATTCTATATGAGAGCGCTTAACGCTTTCTGATATATATATATACATATATAATTTAATATTTTTGTTGTTTGTTTGTTATGACTTTTAGAATAACGACGGTTTACAATTAAATGTGCGATTTGACGTAAAAAATAGAAGTTTTTAAAATATTTCACCTTTCGTTATCTTAGACAAGTATAAGTTAATATATCAAACTGACCTTATCGTATCGGTAAAGCATAATTACAGACGCTCGACAAAAGTTGAAAGTTAAACAATACACGCTATGTAAGCTGCTTTGAACATGAATGTCTATATAGCCGTAAGAAAGAATAAGAAGCATCGAACGGAAAAATGAGAGAACCATAGGCTTATGACAGACCGTCTTTTAGCTACTACACTATAATACCTTACGTCTCGGAAATTTTCTGCTTTATATTTTTCACGTATTTTTTTGTTTGTTATTCTTTTACCCCTTTCGTCTCACTGTTTGAGAGCCGTTCGTAAAAACTCCAGGCGTGCATGCCGAGCCAAGCGCGCTCGATTAACCGACGTAGTTGCGACTCTCGTCCGTGAGAAGAGCGCGCTTTTAATACATTAATTTTACCTCTCCTCTCGGATTATTATTCGCGGAGTGACGTGTGTGTCTGTATCTCGATGCGCGTGTATACGTGCATACGCGTTAACGTATCTGCATGCATACACACGCGTGTACATACGTATACATTCTTAAGTGGAGCCGCCGCGCGCACTTGCGCGTTAAATCGTACGTGAAATGTAGATAATATCGCATGTTCATGAGTACGAGTCGGCCATAATAAATTCAACATGTATCGCTCAATAGCGGATTCGCGAGTCTCGAGTACGTTTATATGCGGCTCGTGTCGGTAGCTACGTTCTACGTATTAGTCGGCGGTTGTGTGTGTCTCTGTGCGTGTCTTGGGTTCGGGTATGTAAGTATATAATGGATGGTGTGGGAGGTGGGGGTGTGTTGTACGTGAGCGATGGAGTGCTTGGGTTGACTGTGTGTACGCGCATAGTTGCGGCAGGTTGCTCTCTCGACTGTATGATATACTATCGAATTATCGGCCGGCGGGGAGAATCGACACGCCTCGGCTTCTCCGGTTTTCACTATTTAAACGCAGCTTTTTGCTTTCTCGTGTAGTGGGGGCCGACTAGCGAAGGCCCGCCTCATGCAGCTTCTTATTTCTCTCGGCTCGAGGACGTCCCGGGGCAATTGTTCTCACGGGCGCGCTCAACTCCTGCACTCGCCGCGAGCTCGTGTACAAAATTTGTTTCGCTTAATTATACAATGTATAGAACTCGTTGATCAAGCGAGCCTCTCGCGCGTCTCGCGTAATGTCCGAGCTTGCCTCGCACTCGTCGTCGCTTCGCTTTATAAAAGTCGTCGTGTCGTTGGCGTGTTTTATCATTATTATTAGCGTTATTATTAGCGTTATTTATTATTATTATTTATTTTTATCATAACTTTATTTATTTATTTTTTTATTCATTTTTAATACAAACGTGAAAATCGCGCGCGCTTATACAGGCGAGATTGAGAAGAGAGTCGAGTTTCCTTCATCGAAGCGACGAGAAAGGAGTTACGCGCGCTGCTCGAAAAACCCCTACCGAGACGTCCAGCGCGTCGATGTGTCCGATTATTTGCCGCCGCGCTGCGGGTAGATTTTCCCCCGCTTTCTTTCTCGCTCGACTTGTCTTTTCCACTTGTCACTTACGTTTTTCTCATTTTTTTCCCTTTTTCCCTTTACGTTTAATGAACCTTAATTATAAAGATAAGATTTTTCATTCGAACGTTGTTACAACGAGCTTAATTACTTGTTTTACTTTTTCTTCTTCGATACGTGTAGGCATATTTTTTTTATATATATATATATACACACACACTTTTGGGTGCATATATAATAGTACTCTTATACTTTGTCATCCACATCTTCATTTTTTGTTCATTACTTCCTTGATTCGTCATATAAATTTATATACGTATTACGACTATTTTTTTTGTTCTGTCTCACTTCATACATTTTTTTTAATTTTATCATTTATAATCGATTTTTCATTTGTTCGCTTTCGTCGTTCTCAACATCATTATCATCATATTTGTTTATCTCGTTCATTCATCGATATTTCTAATACTATAATTATTAATCTTATCATTCTAAGAGCCTTAACTAAGATTTTTGTCGTTTGAAGGTCGGCCGTGGCTATACAGGGCCCTCTAATTTTCATTATCACTTATTAGTGGCGCGCGGTCTCCCCGGTTGTTGGGTATTACTCGACGATGCTTGTACATACACAGCGCGAGTATACACTTTTATCCGCGATTTCAATTGGACGTGCGAACTTTTTTTACCGAATCAAAATTTTTTTCAACAATTGTATGCATTTATCTTTTACCATACCACTATTTTATCAATAATTTTTCGTAGAATTTAAGGAACTTGTAGAATTATTGGTACTTTACAAAAATAATGTACGTATTCTCGAAAAAGTAAATACCCAGACGATTAATCCGCATTGAGACTATAACAATTGAACATCATAAAAATTTTCTTGCACCAAAAATTAACATAATGAATTAAAAAAAAGTTCCACGTCGCACAGTTTTTAAATCGCAGCTTCGTGTAGACTCGCGCGAACAATATTGACGGCCGGCCACATTTGGGCTTACAGCTCACACTTGCGGTCGTTGGGGCTCGGACGCAATGTCGGATGCTCCAAGTTGAGGCCGAGCCCCTAGTCCCGCATACGTAGTACAAACCGCTCCAACACGCACAAACACATTAACACAGCCAGACAAGCGGCTAAGCGAACCGATAGCGAACGGACTTGCTCGAGGTACTCTAATCGATTGCCCGGTCTACAACATTTCAAGCCCCCAACGTATTAACGCGCGTATATCAAAAGGCCAATGGTAACGATGAAAAAATCGGAGATACTCGAGGGATCACAGGGTATTACGAAGGGGGCACGAGGGTGAAGGAAAAAAGAAGCTGGTCGAGGGCCGAAGGAAGGCATTCGTTTGCCGGTCGTCGATGATTATTCGGAATAATCCGCGACGAGTCGGGGGCCGAGGGGCGTTGGCTTAATTTCGAGACAATCATCCGGATTGTTGGGAGCGCGAGCCGCGAGTTCTCGGGGCGAGATTTGAAAATTTTACTTTCATAAGTAAAGGCTGTGGTATCGCGGTCGCGGCGGCGGCGGCGGCGGCGGGGGGCCGGGGTCAGCTGTCGGCGCAGAGGCCGGGCCCGAGTCTCGAGAGGGGGGCAAGTCCGTCCGCGGGCGGTCTCGGCCGGCCGCTCACATTCACGCTCGTCTCAGTCATTAGCCGGTCCGTGCATCGTCAGTTCTGCACGACTTTCTCGTCGTTCCTGCTGAGGTAGGTGCTCCAGTAGCCTAGGTTGAATACGATGAATATGAAGGGGAAGGCGAACCTCGAGAAGACGTCGATCTGGGCGCTGCCCTTGGCGTGGCAGGTGAACCAGCGCTTGGGCAGGAGGCCCCAGAAGCAGCGCTCCTGGTCTCGGGGGGGCAGCTTGCGGATGCGCGGGAAGCTCTGGTCGCGCAGGAGCCGGGCCGCGGCCTCGGAGGCCGCCTGGTGCTGCTGGGCCTGCTGCTGCTGCTGCTGCTGCTGCTGCTGGTAGTGCTGGGCTGCGGCGACGACGACCTGGGCGTCGAGGGCGGCCTCGGTCGAGGCGAGGTGGGAGGTCGGCGAGGCAGCGGCCAGGCCCAGGAGCGAGGCGGCGAGCTGCCGCTGGCTGGGGCTGCGCGAGTGGGACCTCGAGCGGGACCTCGAGCGGGAGCGCGAGGCCCTCGAGTGCTGGCTGCCGCGGGAGCAGCCGCCCGGCCGGCCCTCGCTCTCGGTCAGCGAGGACGAGGAGGGCGAGTGCGAGCGGAGCTGCTGCTGGACCGCCGCCCGGTGGTGGGCGTGGTGCTGGTGCGAGGAGGCCGCCGAGCGCTGGGAGGTCTGGGAGTGCGGGGGCGAGAGCGACGGCGTCGGCGAGTCGTCCTCGTCGCCGGGGCCGCCGGTGCCGCCGCTACTGCCGCCACCGGGGCTCCGGTGGTGGTGGTGGTGGTGCTGGTGCTGCTGTTGCTGCTGCTGCTGCTGCTGGTGCGCCTGATGCTGGTGGTGGTGCTGGTGTCGCTGGTGGCCGATACTGCTCGTGTGGTAGTAGTGGTGGGTGTGCTTTTGGGGGGCTCTGGGGGGTCGGCTACTGGTTGCGCTAGTGGTACTCGCCACTGCCGGCATGGCCGGCTGGCTGCCGGCCGAGGAGAACGACTGGACTGCCGCGCGTGGCTGGGAGTAATAGAGGGGGCCGCGTGTCACGTTCCTTGATCCAAGCGCCTCCTCGTCGAGGCTTACTCGCCATCCGTATCCTCGCGAAACAGGTACGTTGACCAGTACATGAGATTGAAGACTGCGAACACGAGGGGGAAGATTATCCGCGCGATGACGTCGATGCGCTTGGACCTTGTCGGGAACTTGGACAGCCACGACCTGCAGCAGTTTTTTTTCGGCGGTTGGGTGTGTAATTCGCACTGCCGCATCTTCTCCATAGACATGCCGTCCGCCTCCCGTACCAGAGGCTTCTGGAAGAAATGTGCTGCCTTTGATTTCCAGTTCGGAGCCAGTGACGGCATGTTCTTCAGGGGGGCATGTTTTTTTGGCATTGGGACACAACGGGCGGAGCGCACAAAAAAAAAGAACAAAAATAAATACACCCTTAGTTTTTTCTTTTTATTATTACTAAACATATTTTATCTTTCTTTTAACCCCTTTACTTTTTTATTTTACTTTACTTTACTACCCACTCGTCCTCCTACCGTCTTGTCCACCTGTCCTTCGCGTACAACACCTTTTTTCATATTGTTTCACAATTCAATTGTTTTCTTTTTCCAGTGACAATATAATAATGAAAACAATAATATTGATTTCTTCCAATTTTTGATCTTGTTAATTTAAATTTTATTGTGATTTTACTGGCCGTTGTACGTGAAGAGACGATGAGACGAGCTATTGAGCCGAGAGCTTTGTTTTATTCATGTTACTTTGCTAATTGTTAATTGAATTGAGCTGGACTCGATTTTTTTTTATTTTACCAACAGAAACTTCTTGAATAAGAGGTTTCAGTTTTATCAATGATTATTCAAATTTATTATCTCTATAAAAAAAAAATCTTTAAAATGATACATTAAATTTTAAAAATTTCTCAATAGCTTTAATGTATATTAATTATTATTGATGATAAAACTATTTTTGCAATTTTTATTAATGGAATGTCCGTCATAAAAATGCCCGTTAAAAAGAATAAGCTTTTATTGAAAATCTATACTAGCAATTAACTTTTTAATTACAAGTCTGGTAGAGAAATTGATCCACGATAGAGACTCACAAAAATAACTCTGGATTTATTGATAAATAGAATTGAGCTATTAAAGTTTAATAAATATAAGCATAATACCAAGAGAAGTCGTTTTAATTAAAGAAAAAGTAAAAGCGACGTCTTAAAATGCTTGTTCGAAATCAGTGAAATTATCTGTATAGTTTTAACAAACTCGTTGCAAGATTAAAAGAAACTCTCGGCTCTCGCTTGCGTCTAGCGCCGGCGGCGTTGTCGCTCTTTTAAAGACGAGGCGGGGACGGCGTAGGAGGAGCCGAGTGGTCGGGGCTAGTCGTCAAAGAGTCAAAGTATATACGCAAGTCGAATAAATACTGACCATGGCAAAGTTGGTGGCGTCCGGCTCGAAGGGCTCCGCTGCCGGGTCGACGGAGGCTGAGTGCTCCATCTCTTGGTACTGCTTTTTTATGTTCTCGCGGTGGATGTCGCTGCGCGAGGCGTAGTTCACCAGAGCGAACTCGAGAAGTGCCCCGAACACGAAGGTTAGGCAGACGCCCGTCCACACGTCGATGGCCTTGGTGTAAGAGACGGGCGGCAGCGAGGCGTTTATGCCGGACGTTTGGGTCGCCATCGTCAGCAGGGTTGTAACTCCTGTTAATAGACACATATCGGCTTGTCATTTGATTCATTCAATAACGTAGTACTTTCGACTTTGTTCAAACTAGTAAACAAAATTATTTTCATGCAAAATGTAAACTTTGTTTGCTATTCGGCTGGATGTGTGTGTGTATAAAGGAGAAAAAGGAAATGCGAGACAGGCGCGGAAAATATTCAGTAGTAACATCCGGCAGTGTTCGGCCAGTATTCTTTGCGTTATAAATTCAGTTCATCTTATGCAACACCGACAAAGAAATCCCAAGTTCACTCAAAAAGTTCATAAAACACAGTTCTTTTAAGTTTTCGCGAGAGAGAGAGAGAGAGAGAAAGAGGGCTAAGGATGAGGGGTGGAAGGGATATAGAAAGGAGAAACCTCCGTGTACTTTGTATGCAGTACAGACCGCAAATAAAAAGCCGCGCCATAAGAAAATAATGAATTTAAAAAAAGGAGATTGTCTCCGAAAAAGTTTCTTTGATCCCCCAAAGCCCTCTTTCGCCGCTGCGATCATAAGCAAGCTCAAGTCGCTGCAGAAGCAAACGAAAAAGTAAAAGAAGATGAAAAGTGAGAGAAAAAGTCGGGCGGGAGGGAGAGCGAGGGAGAGACGGAGTAGTGCGGGGGGAGGTAAGTTGGAAAAGATGAGAGGCTGAGTACTGACCCAAGGAGACGCGAGCTGGCACTGCGCTTTGATCGAGCCAGAAGGAGACCCAGGAGACGATGACCAACATACAGCAGGGGATGTAGATCTGAATGAGGTAGTAGCTGAACTCTCGCTTGAAGAGCAGGTCCACCTTCAGACAGCTGTACTCGCCTGTAAAACGTCGAGGAAGCGCTCGCGTTTAGTGCAACTTCGGAGGGAGAGCAAAGCCAGAGAGGCGAAGCTTACCGGTGTTCGTTTTGCTGTTACAGTAGTCCGTGAAGAACCTCTCGAGTGTGAATCGGGGTAGGTGTAAGTTCTTGACCACCTGCACGGGATCGCCTTCCTTCCAGAGGAACACCAGATCCGCCGTTGTCCATCCGTCTGTTCAGCAAATTACCAGCGTTATTCGTTCGTATTAATGTATGCGCCGGGTAAGCCGGAATAATTTGTATAAAGCCCCGCGGCATATTGCCTTAGCTTATAGTACTTACAGCTGGCCATTCGTAGAGAGCAGGTTTGACGGTCGAGAGGATAGAGCTTAAGATTCATCGGGCACGAAAGCGTTAGTGATATTCTGAAAAATTAAACGGAAAACACATTGGAATTTCGATTAACAAATAACTTGTGCTGCTGCTGTTGCAAGACGGAAATATTTTATCGGGAGATAATGGAATAATTGGAGATGGGCTAGTTCGGTTTACATAAATTTTCGTACGCTCGAGGCGAGAGCAGATGAGTTATGCGCTTGCGAGAGCTAGAGCTCATCTCTCGCCGCCGGAATTTTCGCCGCTGCAGGGATCACGAAAATTTTTTCTACGCCGGGGCTTTTAGCCGAGCCAACTCGAGCCGAGGCAGCGTAAGGCAAATCCGAGCGTGAATTTTCGATTGGAGATATTGATAATACTCGCGCCTTATTTTACATGGAATATTTGAATAATTTAATGCCGAGGCTTACCGTATACTGTAGAGCACCGATCCGTTCGGGAAGATTCGAATGTACACGTTGGGCATGATGATGTTGTGAAAGTGGCCCTCCTTCTCGTTCGCGAAAAACAGATCGGGCATCCATACGCGACCCGCGTCAGTCAGTGTCAGGTATTTCAGTTTCCCTTTACAACAAAATTCAACATTAATTAATAACTTTTTTTTAAATACCTCGTCTAGTATAGAATTTTATTAATATGATAAAACATTTATCCAAGTCTCATGTAATTTACCAAAAATTTGTAATCTTACCGCTGTAATCGTCAAATTTAAGTCTATCGTCAATCCATTGTTCTCGGAATGTCAGCTGAACGGAATATTCCTGTGGGCAAACAATTTTTAATCAACCAGGTTTCTTTAAATGGTAACAAAGGGATTTTTAAGTTTTAGTTTAATGCAATCCCGTGGCAAAAATTTATCGTTTGTATTGAACTATTAAACGAATCTAGTCAGAAGTACGCGCGGCTTCATGGGATTTTAATGCAGATATATGTTTATCATTCATTTTAATTTTTCAAATCTCGGCAAGCAATATTTTCTACGAATTGCTATTAAGGAAAAAAAATTATAATTAAGGTGGTTGTGTCAACTTGTTACTTTTCTATAGGTTTTACTGAAATTATAATTGCTGTGGAATCATCATGGCGATTACAACTTATGGCTTCTAAATAAAAAAGTAATTAAATCTTTAATAAACGTTCTTATTACGCCCAGCAACGAGATTACATTCGCTTAAGCTATGCCTTTTAAGTCTAAATCATTATGTCGTTTAAATCTAAGTTTTTTTTAAAAAATCTAAAATACAATGCAGGCTTGTGAAATAAAAACTAAAATTATCTATTTTTATGACTTGTAACTGTTGTTTTTATTTTAATACTATAATGACAGGCTTGTTAATGCAAAATTAATGTAGGTAAGAACAATTGTCTCTAAAAGCTCTCTACTCTAATTTGTCTTGACCAGAATTTTGGTAACCACCTTAAATTATACCAATATTTTACTCAACATCTGATTTTAAAATCCCAAAGTCTACGTTCGCGTTGCAAAATGGTTTTAATAATGCAGTGTGTCTTATTGCGGTTATCGGATTTGTGCATCTGTAAAAATGATGAAAGAAAAGAAAAAAATATGAAAAAAAAAACAAGAAAAGTCGTGAAACACACGAGTGATGCTGTTTCAAGATTCTCGTTGTCAAATAAATAGCAAAAAAAATAAAATGACTCATTTTTCATTTTACAAGTAAACAATGAAATATTGAATGCTTATGATCGAACTAAAGTAAATGTAGACGAATGATAGAATCGATAGAAAAAAAGTGAATAAAGACATTGTTGCTATTGTTATAATACTGAATATTCATGTCGCATTCACGAACTTGTACTAGTGCAATCACTTTTTGTCTCACTAATTGCATGCTTATGAGTGTAAAGTTTATTTTATATATATTTTTGTATGTATTTTAAGAGGACGAAAAAACGTGAAACATTAATTGTTGTTATTATTATTTAGGCGAAAGCCAAGCGCGCACGTCTTAACTTAGTTACATGTAATTAACACTTAATTACTCAATTTAGAGAAAAAAATTAATTTTATTTTCTTTCTTAATTAAAGAATACTGCACTATTCCAATTAAGTTTAAGAGAAATAAGATAATTAATCTAAGCAGCGCAGCATGAAAATTTAAAAAGAGATGAAAAACAAAGCCGTCGAGTGTAAAAAGAAGCCGAGAAGGTTCTCGTGTTTCAGTAGTAGCAGTCAAAGCACGTCAGCCTGGACTCTTTTTACACGGCGACGGCGGAGCAGCTGTGCAGCGCCTTAACTACAACGCCAGCTGTCTTTACGGAGCACAAGAAAATTCATTAATTGGTTTCACATTTTTTCGGAGCGGATAAGCTGAGCCAGCCTCTCGAATTCTCGACAGCTTGCTCTCGCTTGCTGCAGGAATTTGGTATGGTATGTAAAGTATGTGGTGTCGAGTGTAAGACCTGGCGCCAGCCGTCAAACGCGGCTTGGACGCCTGCAGGCCTGGCAGGGGTTAGCTGCGAATCCAGCCCGGCAGGTTCATTTGACCTTTCCTCTCGTCGCCGGTTCGCGCACATGGGCCAGTATCATGACAGCGCGCACAAGAAAACCGCTCAAGCACAAGCAGATGCACATTAAAACAGAGGCAGAGGCGGAGCGGGAGCGAAAGAGGGAGAGAGGGCAAGTGGCATGCAGCAGCAGTTTGAGAAAGGGTGTGCTGGCCGAGGCCGATTGCGGGCGCAAGCTCAAGCCAAAGCGACTAGATGCAGATTTCGACGTGCGCGGGCATTCCTCGCACGATCAAATGCACAAAGCACTAGCTACGCCTCTAGCTACGTGTACAGCATGCAATTTTTCGCTCACACTTGTCAATTGCAGCTCGTTGGTCTCTGGACATTATAGCTGCATCTTCGTTCTTTTATTTTTCTTTATTCGTTTATTTATTCAATTGTTCTTTTTTTAGCATCTACACACGAGAGCAAGAGTCTCTTTACCGTCCCTCTCGAACGTCCTACTCGTTTGGTAATAAAATATTGACAAATACTTTTTCTTTTATTTTGTGTCTGCACGTCAACGTAAAACGATAAAATCAGTGATATATTGTCGCAAGCTAAAATTAGCTGCCTGTATTTATTATTAAATATACAAAGTCAATACGTCATAAATTTAACATAAATTTGATAGGTTGACTAATAATTTATGCAAATCATTGAATTAAGATACATAAATCTGAAAATTTAATGCAACTTTTCTTACATGCAATTTATTTCGCAAAGTTAGCTTTCCCTCGCGCATTGAACCGAAAGAACTAGTTCATTTAAAAAGCTGTTCGCTCTGCATCAGAAGTGTCGCAATTGTTCTTTTTGACGTGACGTACAGACTCAAGAATAGAAAAAAAAACATGGTAAAAGACGGTGGTGTGAGAGAGAGCAAACGAGGGTGGGGGGAGGCAACGAGCCGGCGTAATTCCGATATTCCTGATGCGGAGCGACGGCCCGAAGAAATTTTTCTTCCAGTGCAATCTCATTTGAAATTCATGGTGAGCGAGCCGGTTGGCCGGCGGTATCGCGCTCAATATTCGCGGGGCGCGGCCCTGGTGGATCCAAATAAATCAGCGGCCCGAACGCGCGTACAACGCACGTTCGCCCGGGATAATAATCGTTCGACGTGGCAGCCTGGCGCCCGAACGACGCTCGCGTTATTATTTATGATATCAGGGCCGCCGAGGAGAGTAGTCCGAGGGCTAGGGCCTTTTGCGCCGGCCGCCCAACTGCGTTGATTAAAATAAACACGATACGAGATAAAGTTCAGAGCAATTAAATGTACCGTTACGCCGTGGGCGCGCACGTGCGCGGACTAATAACTTCGCGGCCGACGCCCTCCCCCCACTTCCCCACGCCCCTCGTTTACCCCCTCCTGCCTTCGTCTATCGCCGAACCGTATCGCAGAAACTTGGTTGGCTTATGTACGCGAGAGACGGTAGAGATGAGTGACTCAGGCTCCAAACGTATCGTATACAAAATTTGCGAGGTATTCGAAACACAACGAAATGAAAAGAGGAACAGAAAAACAACGACAACAAAATAAGAAAAACAGAATACGGGCCGGGTGAAAGAGACAAATGAGGACGAGTATGCCGTACTCAACGAGACTTCCCCGATAAGAAAAAGAGAGCTTAACGTTATCTTTTTTATATATAAATATAAAAATTTGTATATTTATATATGTTTATATCAATAGTATATAAAGGGGAGGGAAGATAACACGATTGAAAAAATGGTACCATAAAGCGATGTAGTTTCGTGCACCTTTTTCATGGATTAAAGAGTACAGGAGAAAAATAAGTCGATAAAAAAAAGTCATATACAAAATGTGAAAATGTATAGTGGGGAGGCCAAGAGACAGATAGATAGAGAGAAAGAGAGAGTGAAACACAGATTAGTGAAATCATTTATTCGCCTTTCTTTTCAGGTGTTAACACCTTTGTTTTTGTCATTTACCCTCCCATCCTGTTATACTGTTTTGACGCTCGTCGAATACCTCGCGCCAGCGCACAACTGCGATTTGTGCGTGCGTGCGTGGGTGTGAGTATGATGCCTGTGGGTGTGCATGTGTGTTTGCGCGAGGGATTACGTGTGTCTGTGTAGGTCGAACGTTTAGCAAGCCCGACTTCCTATCCTTTCTTCATTTTGTCACTTCTCCAGTTTCACCGTGCGAATATACACCCGAGCTTCCAGCTGGATAAGCGGTTATGGGGGTTTTACGCGCGCGAACGCTCGGGGCAACCTACCACCTCCAGAATCATCGGCGGCGCTCGAGGCAGCTCTTTATTTTTTCCAAAGCCACCGATGCGCCTGTGATATTTGAAACTAGGATCGTACTTTGTCGTTGTTGTAGATACGATTGCGGCTAAGATGATGGAGGATTCAAAGCTTGTGTGCTTTTTGGAGTAAGGACCTGCTTTTGACGTTTAAGGAGGTTGAACTCGCTGTTCTTCGCTAGCGACTCTCTTTGGAAATGTATTAAGGAGACTTGTCTCGATTTTTTGTCGTTTTTTTCGTTTTTGAAAAATTCGTGAAAATAATTGTATCATTGTAGTTTATTAATGAAATATTTAATCAGTCTTTCTACTTGCGTAAATGCGTAGCTTATAAAATTTGTAATCATTGTCAGTATACAACTTTTATTAGCTATAATGACATATTACGTCTACGAATTTTTCAAATTTCTATGCCAGGAACGTATGTATATAATTTATGCATAACTATTAATTTATTTATCTGCAAGCTCGTTTGATAAGCGGCTTAAAATTTATCCGAACATTCCAACGCAGTTTTAAGTCGCTTATTGTCGGAAATTCGGTTATAGTTAAAGTTTAAAAGTGCTTATTAGCACTTATTAGACATATTTTCGAATAAATTTCTTATGAATTCACTCGGAGTATAATTAATTCCCTCTTTGTATAGTAAGCTGTAATCTCAAATACGAATTGAATCGTGCTACTGACAAACGTATTGTTCGAAAAATCATGCCATTATATTTAAAATCTCATACAAACGTATGAATATGAAGTGACAAGAGGAGAGTTTTATATAAATTTGTCAGTGACAGCAATCAATTCGTAATGGGCGCTTGAGAAACCACCAAATACAATCAGACGGGAAAAAAACGGAACAATTGTCTTGAGGATTTTGTAAAAGCTTTTCTCATAGCTTTCGCATCTGACGCAACGCATCGAAAGTAGATTACACGCGTTTCATTCGTAGAAAAAACAAGAAACTGGAAGAAGAAAAAATAAGCGAAATTTCATGAAAAGCCGATTTACGGAGGTGATAAGCGGCACGACTACGCGCAAAGATTTCTTATCTAAGAGAGAAAAAGAGAGATGGGGAGAGAGCGAGAGAATGAGCCAAGGAGGGGGAGAAAAAGAAACAATAACTTACGCGAAAGGAAAAAGGAGGGTCTGGTCGGAGCCGTAGGCGCGCGTAAGCTAATTCCGTTGGGAGATGGGGGGGAGAGATAAGACGTCGGGACGACGAGACGAGGAGGCTCAGTCGGATGACACTTTTTTCGCCGAGGGCAGCGACGGATAAGCGAAATGGAGACACGCCTAATCCCCGGCAGCTCGCAAATTCGAAGCGACGAATTTGGCGTCGGTGGCCCGAAGCAACAACGGCGACAACAATAACAAGGCCGCGCGGCCACATGATGTCCCGACGACTCCAAAGTGCTCGGCAATCATAATAATACTGGATAGACAGGGAGGTGTAGGTAGTTATTTACAAGGAAAGCATCGATGGAAAACAAATTAGCGAGAAAGCACCTGGGAGACTCGAGAGCGAGAGCAAATAACCGCGAGCCCTCTTTCGAGACTGTCATAGCCGCGGAACAATGCTGTACCGCCGGCTTTCCTCGCGAGAAATGCTCCACGTACGTGCACGCGCGCGCGCGCTCCCCTGAAAGGGGGTGGGAGAGAGAAAGAGAAATAGTATAAGAGAGTACGTGCCCGCTCGAGCAAAGGGCGCAAATGCAATGGAAAATATTCGGATATTGCTCGGCGGTAAGAGGGTGAGGGAGGGCGTCTGTTTTGCCGCGAGCGCTTCGATGGATATTAGTTCTGTAGGAGGGCGAGAGAGCGAGCTTTTTCCCCCGATGCTTTTCTTTCTTTTCCACCGCTCCTTAGCCTGTTCTCTTCATCCTGCTTGCTACAGCGGCTTTCCTTGCAAGCGACGACTGAGAGAGCCGGCTCCCGCGACGTCGTCGTCCCCCCCTGCATATAGTGCGCGGAGTAGTTGCCTATATAAAGCTTCGTCGGTGGGGGCCGCGTGTCCGTAGACGACCGTGCGCGCACACGCGCGATTTCCAGTTGGATGAGAGAGAAAAATTGTTTTTCCTCCAGATGAATTCTATTGGCCGGGAACAAAGGGAGCGGAGTACGCAGCAGTGACGTGATGTATACGTATACTTGCGGCCGAGAGGCGCGCTCTCTCTCTCTCTCTCGAATCGCAGATGTACGCGCGAGCAAGCGGCACGAGTCTCCTCTCCATCGTCCTCCTCTACTCTCTCTCTCTCTCTCTGCCCGTTTCATCCGCAGTCGAAGGACCCCTCCGCGTTGACGTTATATTCCGGCGCGCGAAATTGCGTTTCCGCTTCCGGCTCGGCGAGCATCTCGACCGTATGTTATCCTTGACGGAGCTTCTATTGCGAATGAAAATATTTGATCGAACAGACGGTTTGCCTTTTTCACTTTCTCTCCCCCCTCTGTCCCTCTGCTTTTCTTTGTTTTCGCAGTATGTCGGCCGGGCTTTAATTACGCCTGTGACAACAAAAGCCTGCGAATTAAGAGGCTAGTAGCACTTCATCACGAGGATGATCGATAGACGAAGCATAATATCCGAAGCTTCCTCGGACAGGTTGGAGCTTATAATATTTGCGGGTGAATGCACGATAGAAATAAGCCGAGTTCTCGAGGCAGTGGCGACGGAGCCGGCGGCGGCAGCGGGGGGTAGGCCGAACAAAAAGAATCCGAGCACTCGAGTCGACCGAAAACGCTGCTGCGACCCGAGAGTATTGCGCGAGTTAGGAACGAGCGTGGAGGAGAGCGGGAGGCCAGAGCTAAAATGGAGGTACTTGAAGCGGCATGCAGGAGAGAGAGAGAGAGAGAGAGAGAGAGGGCGTCGCAATGTCTGCCGACATTTTTCATCCGCGTTTTCGCGCGCGCGCCACTTTTGCCCTGGCTCCGGAGCTGGAAAAACACGAGCGACGGACACGCTCTCCCCCGGAGCGACGCTGCTGGTCCTCCAGTTCGGGACAGCGGCGTTATATCCTCGACTGTCAAATAAATCAGACGCCCGCACAACAGAGCCGAGCTTGCTCTCCCTCTCCCTCTTTTTCTCTCGGTTTGACGGGGTCGAGCGTCGACAAAGCGTCAGCGCGAGCCCTCGTGACGGCTGGTGTGTATGTGCGAGAGCCAGTGCGCCGCGTTAATTTCTCCAGCTTGCAGCTCCAGCAGTAGGAGTAGGCAAGTGCGCGCGGTTCTCGCTTGTTTTCCACGGCTCTCGAATATGTTGCTTGCGCCTCGTCACGGCCAGGCTGTATGGCCCTCGGAAATAATGGGATCCGGAGGCCGAGGAGATGTGGAGCTGCGACCAGTCGTTATGTTACAGCGCTCGGGGCCATTAACGGGGGGCCTGCAGCCAGGCCGCGCTCTGCTATTTTTTCCAATAGACCTCCATTGGCTGGTGTACATGTGGAGGGCCGAGGGCAGAGGGGCCAGGGGGAAATCATTAGGCTCCGCTGCAATTGCGGACTTGACGAAGGTAAGCCGGGGACGAGAGATGCCGAGAATGGACTCTATTACGCGCTCGCGAGTTGCTTACTTACTTACTCTCTCTCTCTCTCTCTCGCCCTCCCTTCTCTCTCTCTCTTCTCTCGCTCTCACTTGACGAGGGCCGGAAGGGTAATTAAGATCTCGCTGCAGCGCGTGAAATTTCGCAGGGGGAAACGACGCTCGGGCTTAAACTAGGCTCTCTTCGCAGAATTAATTTGGCGTATACAGCTGCTAAACAATTTTTGTTACATCGATCCACTCAACGCACAACATTAAATATACGTACACATTTATTTTTAGGACTGGAGAAATTCATTATTGTCATGATATAATATTTAACTTGACAATACTCTCTAAATGTGCCCATTTTTCTTCATCTTTGATTTCGTCAATATTCGAAATCCTGTATCGTTATTCAGATGCTTAGCATCCCTACAAGTCTGTCAAAATATATTTATAATATTTTCATAATTATAACAATTACGTAAAGTAATAGTAATAATAATAATAGCGTAATAATGTGTTACAATGTGCTTGCTGCAAATAATAATTGTCAAGTTGAGAACAATTATTTAGCTAAAACAGTAGAATCTTGCGAGAGCCACTGGTGAGTCGTAAATCTGTTGACGTAAAAGCTCTGGACCCGCTGTTTTTCAGACGTGTTGCAAGCTCAGTTGGGAATTTACAGTATTGGGACAACTTTTCGAGCTACACTTGTAGTAAAAGGTCGGCTACAAATTTCACCCTGTACTTCAACGTTCACACAAACAAAACAGTCATAAAATTGTTTACACGTAAAAATGTTAAAAACATCAAGGAAAAAGATGAATAGTAGGTGAGAGAATATGTGATAACGGTGAAAGAGTGAGAGAGTATTGAAATAATAAAGAAAAGTTGAGGGTAATACAGCGCTGTTTATTTACGAGGAAAGATAAAACAATTTAAACAATCGTCAAACGAACATCGATATAAAAAACACTTTTTCAATTTAACAATATATATACTTTTCAAATTTAGTTTTAGATGTACATGTATGTATGTAAATATAGATATATATATATATATATTTATTTCTACAAATATATTCAATTTCAGTATACAAGTATACAAATAAGTCTGTAACAATGTAAATTGAAATCCAATTAATTCTCGTATAAATTTTCCAAACTACGAACATTGTAAAACAACGATTACACCAGTACTTAAACAACACTTTACTGCAAAACTAATTTACACAAGGTACATAATACCGATAACAAGACTCCAACTTTAAACGTACGTACGAACGACGTGTTTATTGAAAATAAATGTTTGAGTGTGTAGGGAGCTGGGCAGGGAAACAACAGTAAGTAAAGTAGGTTGAGCGAAGAGCAGGAGGTGAAAGGGGGGGGGGGAGGGCGAGCTTTATTCGACGCATAAATTTCGCAGATCAGTGGCAATGAACAGCGTAATTAAGGTGTTGAATAGCCGGGAAAACGGGGGGAAGCAGGGGAGCAGCCGGAG
This sequence comes from Anagyrus pseudococci, assembly GCA_030522585.1. NCBI lineage: Eukaryota > Metazoa > Arthropoda > Insecta > Hymenoptera > Encyrtidae > Anagyrus > Anagyrus pseudococci. Next base: position 19,359 of record JAPYYQ010000267.1, read on the forward strand.
GAGAAAAAAACGTGTGCTACGACAAGAGAGATATAGAGCATGTGGAAGCTCGAGGGGCCTGGATGGCAGGGAGATGAGCGAAAAAAGCAGAAGCATTTTCACGGCTAGGGGAGCACCGCGCCCTGGGGGGTAGGGAGTGTGATAAAAGTAGGATCACTTGGATCGCGTTGTGCAAGTTGATGGAGACTGAGAGAGAGAGAAAGAGAAAATGAAGCAGAGGGAGGGGGGGCAGGAGATATACACAAGAGTCAGCGAGGAGGAGGCTCTCTTCTCCGATTGAATGCAATCGGCGACGCAACTCCATTAACGACTCGACCTTCCCTTTCCCCTCCTCTTCTTTCCCTTTCCCAACTCCCACCCTTCCACTTCCAGATTACCAGGTCGAGCTCGTCCCTCCTCCTCCTCCTCCTGATCCTCCCGATCATTCTTCCTCTCGTTCCGTCCTGCTCGAACCCTCCCTCTTCCGCACACATCACATCTCACGCTCTGCATTGAAACGTGCTCGTTTCCATGCCCTCCTCTCACTCTCCCTCTCACTTTCAGCCACGCCCGATCTCCCTCTACCCTCTCCTCCCCCTTTCTCTCTCTCTCTCTCTCTCTCAGGTTCGATATCATCACCAACACGTTCTCATTTCAATCCCGGGCTGGCGCGATGACGCTGGCGCTGCGGTGATGGCAAGCAGGAAGAGCGGCTTTGAATGAAAGGCATAGATAAGGATACGTATTTGGTCCTTCTGACGAGTTCCGGAGCTTTGGCCTAGTGAGTTGCAGAGCATCCCTTCCCATCGGCACCCACCCATCTACCCCCCCCTCTCTCCCTCTCCCGCAACCAACCCCCTCCTCGCGCTCCGCTTTTGGCTGCATTCAGATATCTCGCGTCCTTTGGGCTGTCAGCCGCCCCCCCTTTCCCTCGCCTGCCGCCTGCCCACCCATCTAGACTTCGACCGTTCCTTCCCCGGCCCCTCTGCCTCCCGTACTCGGCTACTCTCCTGCTTGTCCGATTTTTTATTCTCTCTCCCTCTCTCCTTCCCAGGGCTGAGGTTAGCACAAGCTCGAAAGCTTTTTTCATTTAGGGCCCGTGCGGCTCAAGCACAGGGCACGAACGACGCGAGCGCGCCAACGGAAAGAGCGAGAGGAAGCTCGTCAAAGCGGCAATTTCTGCTTCGAGGCAGCTCCTTTTTTTCTCTCTCTCCTCGGCCCCTCTTCTCTACTCCCTAGGTCCAGTCGACGTTGGCGCTTCCTTTCCTTTAGTGCCCCCCGAGCACTCTTCATCGCTCTCCGCCTCCCTTTTCCGTTTAATTTTCGAAATCTTTGCAATTTAGCCGGACAAGAAGCCAGCGATAATTTCCCGGCTCTCTTTTAATATTTGCCCAACTCTATCTCCCACTCTTTCTCTTGTAAAAGTTTGTACCGACTCGCTTTTAAAAAGTCTCGAAATTTTCAATTCTACCGGAAAGCTCCCCTTCCCTGCCCAGCCCCTCCAAATTTTTCCTTCTAACCGTTATTTATCGTCGACCTTCCCCAAGTTGGAGAGACCGCAGAAGAGAATAAGTTGAAAAACATTAAATAAAACTTTTTGCTTTTCACATATTTTCAGGGGAGGAGGTGAGAGCCAAGAAGAAGTTTAGGAGAAAAATCTCACGGATAATTGATTCGAAGAAAAATATGAAGCTTGCCGCCGAAATTAATTACATCCGAGATGAAGCTGCAAAAAATAAATTTTGCTCGCAAGCCTGCCCCTCTCGCTCTCTCGAAGCCGTTCCATTAATACTAAGCGGCCTTAAGAGCCGGCCCCCTCGTCGGCTATTTCTTCGGCCGTATTTTCTTCCAGGCCGCCCGGAATAACGGTGTCAAATTAATTAAGAGGCCATCGCATTATTTCGGCCGGCCCCACTGTCGTCATGTGCTGTCCTAACGACGCCGGGTGATGCGCGTGAACGGAAGTAGCCCCAGCTTTATCCGAAGCCCCTCCGGACCAGTTTGAATAGGTGCTATATAGAGTGACGAAGCGCTCTCTGCCGAAACAAAAAAGACAAGGGAAAATTCGGCGAATGGTGTCGCTTTGTCCTGGCCAGGGCCTTTCCCGTGGAAGAGGCGCGATCGCCCGGAAATGAGAATGAGACGTGCGATTCTTTAACTTCGTCAGCTCGGCGATACTCGCGCGGCCTATCGGTTTACAGCCTTTTTCCGTGCTGCCTTCGTACTAGCCAAAATTTTACGCTGCCCGTTATAATAAAGCATTTGCGCGTGCGGACGGGCTCCCGGCGTAGTCGCGTGGGAGTCGTAATTAACGCTGAAAGTTTTAATTAGTTCGCGATAGTTGGACAGCGTCGTTCGCCGGCGCAACAATGAACTTGAAGCGTAACAGGGGGCCAGCCGCATTAAAATTGGAGGGAAAAATCGAGCCGGCAAGCAAGCTTATTAAAACTTGCCTCCGCTAGGATAACTAACAAGATCTTTTTTCTGCTTGGGATTGCCACCGCGCGCGCGCGCACGCCTAAGAGAGAGAGAAAGTAAGAACGAGATGGAGAGGGGAAGATAAATAAGGGGCGAGAGGAGGGAGAGAGGAGGGGCGAGAGAGATATCGGCAAAAAGTTCTCTCCGAACTTTTATCTTTATTACGGCGTGATAAAAATCGGAAATCCTCGATGTTTTTCTCGCGCCATTCGCATCGATTCGCAGCCTTATCGTGAGTATGTATCCCAAGGGTATAGGGGATCGTTTTTTCAGCCGTTCAACAGAATGACGCCTGAGCTGTGTTTTCGAGGCTTGCGGATTTCTATTGAGGAGAAGAGACACACCCTCGATTTCTCCAAGAGTCTTTATGCAAAGAAAGACCGGCTGTGAGAGAGAAAAATCGAGAGAGGGGGAGAAAGAAAAGAATTTTTTTAAAAGAAAGCAGTTACGAAAATGAGAAAGCTATAATCGCTCGGGTAGCGAAGCAACTCCGGTTATTTATGCAGCTAGCTCTCCGCCCAGTACCTTGAGTGCCTGCCTCCGCCACCGCCCATGCAATTCCTGCAGCGCTATACTCAGGTACGCCTGCGTTCACGTATATATTTATACGTTGTGTGTATATATACGTACACACTTAAACAGCCGGCATATATATTTCAGAATTTACGCTGGTCCGTAATGGCTACTTTAACCCCGCGTACCGGGGCGGGGCTGACGCCTCGCCCATCGTCTGTCTCGACTTTTTTTCTTTTTATCAAGAGCGAAAATCTGGGAAAGCTGAAACTGTTAACGAACAAATCTGAGCTTTACTTTAGCCAAGTCTGGACGAGATTCTGCCGGTTCAAGAGCTGGATAGTGTATAATGTTGTTTTTTAATGAAATTTTATTGCTTTGAAGTATTCGAAAGCAGTCGTGAGAGCGAGGAAGAGAATATAGGTATGTCGGAGTAAGTCAACGATTTTTGTTGCAAATAAGTATTGACGTTGCTCGTATGTTATTCTGAAAATATTGTGATAAAAACAATATTTATAGGAGTTATTAAAAGTTAAGAAATATGTGTTTTTAATGAGCATGTTTATGGGTAAAACGTTTCATATGACTCAATTAAATGTTAAAAAATATATCATCAGTGGAGATAAAATTTATCAAAATTGTGATCGGGCACAATATTCGGAAGCCATCGATCATAATTATTTCATGATCAAAATAAATGGATTAAAAAAGAGCATAAAAATAAATCAGAAGTCTGACAAGAGAAAAAAAGGGGGAGGGTTTTCAAAGAACGGCAGGATAAGAGAGGTACAAAAAGTATGGCAACAATGGAGATTCAGAGCAAGAGAGAGAGAGAGAGAGAAAGAGTCGGTAGCTCAACTTAAGTGTATGAAAAGACAATCAGCCACTTGCCGCAGCAGGACTGGCCGAAGCCAGCAGTGGGAGAGCAGTAACAGCCATCTCGTCGTCTTTCTCTTCTGAAGAAACATGACGTGGCGGAGGCCGGTTGAAAAGAATAGTCCAGCAAGTTGCAGGAAAAACTCAAAGAAATAAATGATGGCGAAGCGTGCCGAGGCCAAGTGGCCCCGCAAGTATAGGGCCGGAGAATAAAAGGACAACTCCTTTTCCATCCCACTCCCTGCTGCCGCTGTGCGATCAACTGATTAATGAAGCGTTCTCGTGATGAATAAACTCAACAAAAGGGCCCCTTACACGTTCATCGGCCATAGACCCACCCCCCTTAGCTTCCTACCCAACCTTTGCAATTCTCGTTCCGTTTGCTTCCCTTATCCTCACGTTGCTTATTCGTGGCCATCTTGAGCTCGACGATGTCAGCTCTGTAGCGTTTCACCTCGTACTCGTAATCGCAGCTTGACTAATCGGATTTGCTGCTAATAATCGTAAAAAAAATCTTTTACAAAGCTCTGGTAATAACGGGTAATGGATTGGATGATGTGGTAAGGAGGAAGGAGAGAGTGAGAAAGAAGAAAAGAAATAAGAAAGAAAGGGAGAAACGTAGAGATATTTTTTATCGGATCTGCTGTTTAATTTATCATCTTGGATGCGTGCGTGTGCTAGCCAAGGTATTCGTGACAACATGGATTCGTTGGAGATGAGCGGCCGAGGTATAAGCGGCGCAAATGATGATGATGATGATAACGATGATGATAATGACACTGAGAGTGAGAGAAGCCAGGAAGCAAGAGATATTACGCAGGATCTAGTATAAGACAGGGGGCTGAGGTCGGGAGGTCAGGCAACGAAAGCAGTAATGAACACGAATGACATATATGTTTTAGATAAATGTATAGATGTACATAGATATTTAAAGATTCAGAGAAAATGAGAAAGAGAGAGAGAGAGAGAGAGAAAGTGGGATAGAGAGATATATAGAGGCGACATGGCGGGGATATTCGTTCTCTTACATCGCGCGTGCAGCTCAGGTATCTCAGACAAACAGTTTCCCATTGTATAACATATGCGTTTAATATACGTATAATATAAATATGTATATATATATAAATAGGCACATTGCTAAAAATATATGTATTAACTCTTAAACACACGCAATTCGTGCGTCAATTTGTTGTTATATTAATATACAATAATAATAATAATAATAATAAAAATGATAATAATAATGCGTGTGCAATATATGCGAATCTCAACAAAACATTGTCACACTCAAGCTTTTGGTTCAAACTTTCGCATTTTCAAAATAATTCCAATGATTTAAATATTATACTCATTTGCTTGCCATTAAAATACCACTTATCAAGCATTTATTGATATAATTGATTTATACATTTACTCGCTTCCTTGAAAAAAACTTTGGCTTTTTACAATGAACTTTGATCGTTCGATCAATTACCCAGTGTTTTTCGGCTTGTAAAAAGTTTAAAATGCTTGAAAAAAAAAACGGATCGTAATTTGATTTTGTTTGTGCACTGATACTTTCAATTTGATTCAAATCGATTTTTCGACTTTTAGCCAGAGTTTTGGAAAAAGTTGTAATTTTGTAGCTGTACTTTCTATGCATCACTGTAGGTTGAATTTAATATTGAAGTTACTCGGGCGCAAATTCGTAGTTGCGTGTCAATAACCTAAATTTTGCGTTAGCAAACTTGTAGCCTGCAAAGTTACAAATTGTCGTACATTATGGAAGAGAATTTATAATTTATTATCTCTCGACTCGGGCGAGATACAAGAAAAAAAGTAGTACTTTAATTATTCTTTTTGCGTTAAATAAAGCCAATTTAAGTTAAGAAAGTGGAGTAAAAATGCTGAGAAAGTTGTAGGTGAGAGAATACGTTGATCAAAAACGATGCGTGATATTCTAAGGTAGACATAGTGTAAAAGTGCACAGAGAGTGAAAGAGAGAAAAGAATTAGACACATTCGCATGTGTAGAAAATTAAGCGTTTTCGTTGGCGAAAAGAGAATGCGATTTTAATGGCGCTCGCAGCAAGACGTCATTGTCACGCGCTTCTTTACACGGGCCAAAGGACATTGCAATTTCGCGCTTATGAATATTTGAAAAAGTTAAAAAGGAAAGAGAAGAAAAAAATGACCTCCATCGCTGTCGCCGTGAGTGCGCGACGCGACTTTGGCGAAGCGTATCATCAAAAGAATTATTTTTCTCGTATCTGCAGATGCAGTAAAACGTGTAGCAAAAAGCAGCAAAGGAATCCTCTTATCCTTCGACTTTTTGAATTTTTCTGCCTCATTGGTACGCCAGTGCACTCGTACACGTCATACACACGCAACATATCTCTTTTAGGGTTTACACGAGCCGAGACGATGTAACAACACGAAAATAACATTGGTTAGCGTATTATTATGCTTTATTAGTAGATATCTTATATAAATAATAGCATATCATTGGTTAATACATTGGTTATAAATAAATAGCTTCTCTCAACGTAACAGGCAGTTCAAACGGTTTACAGCCAATATACTTATTTTATGCTTTTTCCATTTACACATAGACTATATATATATTTATATATTTATAACGACATTCATATATATTCGACAATATCCAATATCATACTTGTAATATTAATGCGACGTCCAAGTAGATTAATATATGTATATATATATGTATATATATAGTTGTACAATATACGTAAATTATATATGTAGTATGCATGGTATACAATAACAGTATACACAAAATAAGTGCAAATCTTCCGTATAAAATGGATTTGTATGTACTCGTCACGTATCACGGAGATAATGCCGTCGTACAACAGCCATAAAATTGTGTTAAAATTTTGACTGTTCATGTGCAATGACGTCTATCTGCGGCTCAATTTGGACGATCAAAATAATCATATGCACACGAGGAAAGCCATTACTACATGTGAGCAAAGCTCGCCTCGATGCTCTTGTTACTATTATTATTACTTTCGTCGTTATTCCACGGAATCGAAATGCACATGAGCATTGATAAATATACGTATGCTATGATCTGCTCACTGCCAACAGACAAAATTATCACGTAGCTTTGGAAAGGTGTGTAGGCGTACAATTCGTGCGAGCACATACAAGTGTCCATTTTATTGGTTGCCGAATCTACATAAACACACGTGGTTTCGTATATATATATATATTTATATGTATATATAGAATTTACACAAACACTGCGTGCGATCATGTTTATATGTATTTATATATGTATATATTTAGATATTTTTATATAAATATACAGATATGTATATATATACGTATATAAATGCAGATGCTGAAGGCCTTGCTGGATGGATATTTGAAGGACTCACCATGAAATAATCATCGATTTTGCTGATTGATCGGAGAAAGATGTTGATCTTGACGTTTACGGGACCATCTAACGGATCGTTGTCCGGAACAAAGGATAACAGGATCAATTATTATCGTAACCTCGGCCAAAGTCGTATGCGCACAGTAATTGCTGGCTATAGCCTCAGCTGTTCTTATATGTATGCTTTGCTTATATATAGGTGTATCGTTATATAGCCATAGCAGCACTTATAGATATCTACATATACATATATATTCAAGTGTTTATTATCTCTTTGATTCTTTGCTTATTGACACAATAATTCATATATGCATTATCAACGTCTCTGGCATTATTTATTTGCCTGGGCGCAATATAATCAGTCCAACTTTAAAGCCGCGAATCCATTTCAATATGTATTTTATCTCAACTGTTTCATAACTGTTGTATATTTAATTAAAAATTAACTAGAGAGCTCTGCTGCCGGGGCTGTTGTAGCTGCTGCTCTACCGGCTCGAATTCCGTATATGCATACAGCCTCTCGCGTTGCGTAGACGTGCCGGAGAACGAAAGCTGGAGCTTTATTAATGAGGTTCGCATAATGAATGAGGGAGTAGGGCAATATAACTGGAGAATGAATGCGCGCCCTCGCGCACGCCGCTTCTCTGTCTCTCATATCCCAAAGCCGAAAGCGCAAAAATCTCCGATTCACCCACTTGGCAGAGCCAACTTCTCTAACTGCTAAGTATAAATATTTGTCCGCCTCTCTCTCTCTCTCTCTCTTTCTCTCTATGTGCCCCCCGGTAGGTATTATATGCGTGCCGGTGCGCGTATGCGCCTCTGCTCGCTCTACAATACCAGGAAGCGCTGCGAATACGGCCAATTGAAAGTGCCGGCGTATTGTCTCGCGTCGAGACTTGAAAACGCGCATCTATACTTGGCCACTAATACTCTTTCACGCCTGCGAGCTCCAACTTTAATTCATCGCTAGGAATAATTGTCAACAGAGCCACCGCGCGCAACACGCGCATCTGCAGGTGTATGTGGCGGGGAGCCCGACACTGCCGACACGACTCTGTGTTCACGGGCGTCTCTGTGTGTGAGAGAGAGAGAGAGAGAGGGAGGAGGAGGAGAGCTTGTGTTATTGACTCATAAAAGCAGTGGCAGCACAAGACTCGTTATCTGGCCCAGCCACTCCTCGGCCATTCACAACTCGTTATCCGATTGTACAGCGAGCGCGAGTTCGAGACTACATGAATATAGCTGTGCGTGTGTATGCATGTATGGAGGAGGAGATTACCTTATTTCTACTGGTATATATATCTGGGGAGCGGGGAAGCGGGCCGCCGTAGCATCGGGACGAGGAGCCGTTGGCTGTCTAAATCTTCGGAATAAGAATAAGTCGGGAAAATTTAGAGGGAGGTTTAGGCGTATCTAGGGGTCGCCGGCTCGGAGGACTGGAGACAGCGGCAGTTTCTTCCTCCGTCCCATTCAGGTTAACTCTGCCGAAAGTTTCAGATCCGTCACAATGCTACGGCCGGACACGCGCCCGCGCGCCGAGCGATATACTCGTTCTTTGTGCGGAGCCTCGGCTTTAGAAATCGAATAACAAAGCGTACACGTATAAATATAACAAAAGAAAAAGCCAAGGAATTCACGCGTGAGCAGCGGCTCTATCGTCCCTATGAAAATAAACCTTATTCACGGGCCGTTGAGCCGATAAGGGAAAATGAGCCCCGCCGATGAGGCGCGGCGACGCGCCCGACGAAAGCCCAATTGGCCGGGGCAGACGAGTCGCCACGAGGCGAGGGATCGGAGTGCAGGCAGGCAGGTACTCGTATTCCCCAGCGTTCGAGCAGCGTATGGCCCTGCCGTTTCCAGAACTACCGGTCACCCGCTTCACAAGGATGCCGGCCAAAACTATCAGGCTGATTGATAAGTTAGGCCTGCCACTTTGTACAGTTCTCGAGTAACTACGACTCCTTGGCCGTGGACTTTATTGTCGGTTAGTTCCGGGAGAGTTATGTTGCAGTGTCGTCGCGATAAAAAATAATAATCACAGGCCCCTCGGCTCGGCCGGCTGATAAGAGGCTCGTCATCGTTGAAATATATCTGACATGCGCACGGGAGCCGGCGGCATTGTTCGTCCAGAAGAAAGGCGAAACTCATTTCGCGACGCCGAAAATAGGTCTTATCGGAGTCAATTTGCGGAGATTGCGCGGCGATGGTAGCGCGGCGACGACGGAGGAGCGCGCATTGTTTACGGAATCGCGAGCTGTATCGCGAAAGAGCCTCCGAGAAATGGCGCGTGCTCGATCCTTCAGCGGGTCCACACGGAGCTGCTGCTGCTGCTCCTCGCTCAGCAGCGTCTTCCTCCTGAGATCTGCCTATCTGATCGAGCGCGGAGCGAGGAGGCCGTATCGGGGAGGAGTCGGACATTACGATTACGAGTAGGGCGTATGAAACAAATCGATTATGCGGCGCACCCGCGTGACAGATCGGCTGCGCGCGACGCCGCCGCCGAGAGATAGCCTCCGAGCTCCCGGATATCCTGCCGCCCCAGTCGCCGGAGGAGGATCGCAAAGGAGGAGGAGGAGGTGCGCCAGCAGCAGCCTGGCCGTATCTATGCGAAACTACATCTGGGCCATCATCCGCGCCGGCCTGTGCAGCTCTGGGAGGGATCGATTCCGTACGCTCGCCCGCTGATAATTGCCCCGCACGCGCTCCCTCGGAAATGGCCATTGTCCAAACGCTGCTCTCCTTTTCCCCCAGTTTCCAAGCGTAGGCGCGCTGGCTTTTCATCTGGCTATACCTTTGCCTGCCTACCTGCCCGGCTCTCTCCCTCGCTAATAATTCACTTTTCCCACTTGTTTCTATGCTCTCTTTGTGGAAATAAGACTTGCGAATCTCGAGGATATGTACTGAGAAAAGGGACTAAAGATTGATTGTGTGATAATAAGAGATTGCGCAGTGTACATGAACGCGCGCAGGGAAGCCCGTTTATACTTGGGAAGCTCTCCTTTCAATCTCGGCTGCTAATAAAATGCTCCGGAGCTCCGGCAGATGACGAAGGATATTTGAAATGACCGAGGTCGGATATCCGATCGATAGTAATTAACTAGGCTGTAAAAGTCCTGTTAAAGCCCGGCTTAGTCCGATTTTAATTTCGGCCGAATGTAAAAAATTCTTTAAACCAGCTGCTACCGCACGCGGATGAGGAAGGGGGGGGGGGGTAATAAAGACCGGCGGCGAATAATCCAAGGATACTTTTATCGGGGCGGCGTTAAAAGGAATTTGTCATATATCAAGAACCCATTGAAAAATCTTGGACGAGGCACTTGCAGATTAGAACGTGGCCTCGTTTCCCCGAGCCGGCGGATAACCAACGGAGTAAAGGCTCCTCGTCGTTTTCACGCGTCGACACGTGACTCTCTCTCCCTCTTTCTCTCTTTCTCTCGGGTATATAGCGGCGGGCAGTAATCCCAAGTTCGTCGGCCTGCGTCGCCCGAGTTGCTGGCTGCCCACTCATCTTCCGGCACTCAATGAGGGTCCGAAACAATCCTTAATTTTTCATTCGCCCAGCGGCTGACCAACGGACAAACTCTGCTCGGCAAAGAAAAGACAAGGGGGGAAAACGAGGCATCATCATCCCTCATCCCAAGCATCATTTACGAAGCCCAAGCCTGCCCGAGGGGGAAAAGGTTCTTATATTAAGACTAGAGCGGCACCTAAAAGGGGACAAAAATAAATGAGGGCAAAATCGCGCGTGTTTACGACGTTTAATTCGCTCGGACGAAAGTTCGGACATAATGGAAGAGCGATGCGAGCGCTTTTCCCGGGGAGGAGGGTAGGGAGCCCCGACACAGAGAGCGACCGGCCGCGTGGGCGACGCCACGGGGACGCGGAGAAAAGGGACACGTTCCCGGGCATCCTTCCCTCCCCGAAAACGGCAATCAATCACTCGAGTCTCCGCGGGCCTCACGGCTGAGCGGGCCACGAGCTTGCGCCGCAAAAACGCCGCTCGCGCGGGCATTCCCGGAGGCCCGGAAATATATTCAGCTCCATGTGCCCGCGGCAAAGCAGCTACGATTTATACGTGCATGCACGTCTGTGTCTGTGTTTTATTGGACTAGATGGCCTTGCTCGCGTTAAATCCAGCGGAAGTAGTTAGCGGCGCGTGCGGCGGCAAGACTGTCAAGCTCGAAACTTTGGCTTTCTCGTGGCCGGGCAAAATCTTTGTGCATAAAGGCAAGCGCTCGGAGGGTGTACACGCGTATAGCAGGTACGAAGGGGAACAGCAACTCTGGGAGGATCGATCCACCGGAAAACTCGCTAATCCCGCCCAGGGGCGCTTGCCTAGCCCAGACGCGATACTCAAGCTAATAAGAAATTCTTCCGAGCATAGCTGGCGTCTCTACTCGAACGTAATATCCATATACAAAGAGCGAGAGAGAGAGAGAGAGAGAGAGAGGGAGTGATACAGGTGGATGAAATGGTATTAGCGCGATGAGGACTAGGCGCGTAGTAGTGAGAGTGGGAGCGGGCGTGACTTATTCGGAGGAGCGCGCTTAATAAGTCGATCCTGAATTGGCAAATGTTTGAGCAGCGTGATTGCAGCCGCCAATTCGTTCTTCTTTCTCCCGCGGCACTCGCTGCCGCGGCTCTCCTCCTCCTCCCCCTCCTCCGGCGGCGGCGGCACATCTGGCGAGCAACGATAAAACCCAGGCCGCGCGTTACCTTCGGCTCCGCTCCACTTGCCGCGCAATTTCCACGTCAATATTTGTCCGCGCTAATAGACTTGCCCAGGCACCCATCAATCGAATTTGCCTCGCGGACGAGCCGTACTCCGCGAGAGCCACCGTCGTCACCGCGCCCGCCAACGCCCGTCTTTTCACGCGTAATCCAGACAGAACCGAATTTCTCGCACCTACCCCCCTCCCGCTCAGGGTAGTCGAGCTTTGGGATGGGTAGCTTGACATGAGCAGAGGTTATTCGGCGTCTCGAGTCGCAGCAGCGGCTCTTTTTAACAACAACCTCTTATCGCCCATATATCATTTTTCCGTTAATTAAAACAACGATAACATTAACTGGTGTGAGCATGTGCGAGTGCTACCTTGCTAATCCCTATAGACGTGTCGTTTATCATCTTTCAATCTATTAAGTAGCGCATCCTTACAAACGACCAACTCCTGTCCAACTGAGCTGTTCGTCGTTAAGCTATATTATATTGTATGTATGTACAAGTGAGTCACGAAACGTTATGGCTGAGTAAGTGTGTATTATATGTGCGGGCGCATAATATAGTCAACAAGATTTTCTACTTCATATGCTGCCAAGATGTGTGTCAAAGGCTCCTATCGTATTTAGAGTGAGAGTTGGCTAAAGTAGAGTTGTATAATTACCTACGGACTAACAGCTAAGAGGGAGAATAATAATTAATCCAATCAAGCCACTACTAATTGAAACTCAAATTTCCGTGAAACTCTTGGCTTTGCCGGTCTTTGCTGGGAAATATTTTCGTTTCGGTCTACGACTCGGTTGCTTACGTCTTTCTCTCCTATCTCGGATAATTCCTTTTTGCCGTTCTCGGCACTAGCAGTAAATTCACTCATACACACACGCGCACACTCACGTACACATACATACACATAAAATTCTATGTTCTCACAAAGGAGAAGCACTCGTTTTCAAAGGACTGCAAATGATACGTCTAGATAATCAGAAAAGCTGTGTCTGAAGTGGAACCAGTCACAAGAGCGTAAGTAGATAATTCTCGATACGGCAAGACGATACGCGTAAAAGAGAGCATTTGTTGGAAACGGACTAGAATGAATTCGCGATTTCGCAGTCCCTTAAGCGCGAACGTCTCTGCCGGTGGTAATCGAGCGCACTATTTGCGTGCGTATTCCTCCTAAATCTCCATATATGCAGGTGTAATTAGGAGGCGTGACAAAACGTGTCTCGCAATTATGGTGCAGGCCGATTATGTGCGTATAGGCGCGCGACAAGACCCTCGGGGGCCCGGCCTGGGGGAGGGGTAGGGCAGACTGTTACGTTGTGTGGGTGCGTATGCGTGTGTGTTGCCTGTGAGTTTCCTTGTGTCCATATCTATATATATGTATATATACATATATAAATATAGATAGCAGTAGATGTATATATATATGTATATACAGAGTGAGGCGTAATTGCACGAGCGTATGATCACTAATTGCCGTGACGTCCAAGCGAGCGGAGGGAGGCCCCGGACTCGCTCCCGGCGGCCATAATAATTAAGAGCCGGTATACGAGGGCCCGCGACCTCGCTCGCTTCGCTCGTCCCCGTCATGTCCATGTCAAAAATCCGAGCGTCGTTCGTTCAACGCTTACATTACACAAAGGGCGGGAATATATATTATATATTAAGTTTGGTATATAAAGAGATGAGAATTTTTACTACAGAAAAAAATAGCAGTACTATATAATAATAATAATAATAATAATGATAATAATAATATCTAACGACATGATAACAGCATGAGGCCACACTAGTTTCTCTGCTTTGGTTATCTATACGGTTATTCTATAATTTTAGGCTGCATCGACTGGGCCAAGCCAAGTGTGGCTCGTTGACCGCTCAGCAGGAGGTGAAACGAACAACGGTGTGTGTCGGCCTCATGCTGTCTTTGAGTCGTGTATAATAAAATCAAGACATATACAAATTTGATACTTAAATAACATTAGAATATGAACGCTTGAAAAGTGGGTAAATTCTGATGTCGAGAGAGCTAGTTGATTTGTTGAGGTTTTACGTGTGTCTGGATATGGCTACTCATATACGCGTAGGGAGTGTTGACGAATGCGTGTATTGGTGCGTGTTTGCCACTACGGGAAAGGGGAATGGGAAAGGTGAGTAAGGGACAACTACAAGGATTAAAAGGTGGGAAGTTTGCGCAAATCGACACGGCCGCATACAGAGCAACAGTGTATGTGTGTATGCGTGTGTGGAAGAAAAAAAGAGAAAAAGAGAGACAGACAGAGACAGAGAGAAATAGAGAGGGAGGACGTCCACCGATTACGAGGCTGTATAAAACTCTCTCCGATGTTATTCGACAGGGGGAGAGAAAGAAAAATTGGATCTACACAGGACAGCAGAGAGTGGATAGAGGGAGGGTTTGGCGAGGATAAAAGGGCAGCTTTAATGTTTGAAGGAACGATCGAAGAAGCGAGAAGAGCTTGATAATGCGGAGATGGCGCGAATCCGTTGCTTTTATTCACTAGTGTCGACTAAGGAGCTGATACCAAACGTTCGAAATGACGGATCATGTAGTTCGAATGGATGTTCCAATGTGATGCCTAACTTTGAAAAATTATAATGGTCGCGAGCGTAAACTGTAACTTGAGTTTATTCATTATAATGTTATTGTAAAAAGAATCACGCAGACTCCGTTATACAATACGAGAGAAAGAAGTGTTGAATTTAGTAACTAATGGAATTGTCGGAGAAAAAGTACCGTTTTTAAAAATTGTTAAAACACAAAAACATTCAAGTCAAAATTCACAACGAAAAACAACAACGACGAAACACAAATTAAAACAAATTTAATCATTCGCAAACTAGAGATATAGAGAGAAATAGAGAAAGAGAGAGAGAGTAGAATGAAGAGGAAGTCGGAGAGATTTAGAGAAAGAGAGAGTATCTAGTAATACAGAAAGTTAATAATGAGAGATAAGAGGATAGCTTTGTATGTATTATCTATATGTGAATGTAGTGTGACACTATACATGACGGACGAAACGACAAGTCAAAATTGTGATAGACGCACGAAACACCGAGACGTAAAGTCTCTTTTTGCTAGTTTCTAGTGGTGATGATATACATGATAATATAAGTGACGATGTTGGAGCTACATAATATTGACAATGATGTTGATAATGACTCCGATGAAAAAAAATGAGTGTGTGTATGATGAATGTGAAATGTAATATATAATATATATATATAAAGAGAGAGAAATAGAGATATTTATAATATAGAAATACGAACACCCAGCATGTGTGTGTGCGTGTGACTGTAAACATAATTGACAGATATTTGTTGGTTTTGTCTAATATTCAATATCCTTAATATTATTTTTTTTTTAATTTCTTTCGTATCATTTATAAGACGAGGGGGGGCGTGTGTCATTTATTTAGACTTACCATGGTAACGTCATCTATTTTTGAGATACTTCGAACAAATATGTTGACACGGACAACCGCGGGCCCATCTAATATAGCAAAACAGAATCAACAAATTAATCAATCGTTATAGCGTTCCAGCTCACAATAAATCAGGGATTTATTAAGTGTGTTTGTTCCTAGCGTAACGTTTGCTTTCTTTTTTATTTGCTCATATTCAATATCTTTATTTTTTTATGTTTTTCCTTTTACTTCAGTGCACCAGGAACCTTGGGAGCTGGGCACTTTATATCCCTGTGTTCGCGAGTCTTGTTGTTATTTCTCTAAACCTACACCCAAAATGAAAATAATAACAGAAAAAGAAATCGATAGAGAAAACGAGTAGTTGTAGATGTAGCTGTAAAATTGAATCATCTCCAGCCTCTCTTCTAAACCCTGTTTTCCCTCGAGTCGCATTTGTTATAAACCTCAGTAATCGAGATGATGCGATCGAAAGAAGTGAGGCTCTCACGAGCTTAATCTCTTGAGTGAGGCGCGTCATTTTTGCTTATAACACTTCTCTCTCTCTCTCTCTCTCTCTCTCTCTCTCTCTCTCTCCTTTTCTCTCGTTCACGTTAACATTACACTATTTAACATTACCTCTTCTCTTCATCGCGTACGCGAGCTCACGATTTTTCAACTTTTCTGTCTTGTTTTCGCCTTTTAACAACTATTATAACAGATCAAGTATTGCGTTAAAGGCACCCCATTCCCGCAAAAAAAATACTAATCGAATTTACAAGCGGCTGTAAGCAATTACCTGCTTACGGCTTGCATTCCGTTTATTCGCTTAAAATTTGAACAATTTTCTTGCATTAATATTATCAAGTAGTAACAGACTTTCCGTTATTCTATAATGATGTAAATAGATGTATAATATTATTTCAAAGAAGCTGCTACCTTTAATCAATTCGAATGAAAATATTATATAGACATTTGCAGCGAAGCAAAATATAGCTGCAATTGCCGTAAAATCAATATAATTCAAGTTGCACAGTATCACATCAGGAGAGTAGGGAAGGCAGAAGGGAAGGCGGAGAGGCATGGGTAAAATGTGGGTGGAGTGGAGAGTTGATTGGAGTAAATGGAATAATCGAAGCGATTCTAACAACCGATCGCGGAAACTTGGAACGCTGGAAGGCGGCCTGTATATAGCTGCTACGTAGCCCCCCCCCCTCTCCCCTCATCTCCGCACATCCAGCTTCTCGAAGCTACGAACCTCGGAAACAATCACGTACAGCAATCCATCTCCGCTGTACGACTGTTAGGCTATGTCTCTGTGCGACTGCGCGTCCGTGTCTACGTATGTATCTGCACAGAGGCGCGCGCACGCGTTTGTCGGGAAATTAAAGCAATTTGAAGAATGACTTTTTGACATCCCACCGACAAAACGAGACACTCGGCGTTTTTCATACTTGCCCAAACTAGTTTTACTTTTAATGCATATTTGTCGGGGAACTCGGAGAACTTGGGAAGCTCGGGCGTCTCTCGCTCGGCGCAAAGTCAATATGCCAAGTTCCGGGAATTCGATACCCAAGCGTATCTTGCTAATTAATTTTATAAACAAGCAATTTCCTCCTGGCGATATATATGTTCTCGTGTGTGCATTTGCGCATTTCCACCGATCTTCTTCGTTATGAGCCGCGTGAAAACGCATTAATTTTAATTTACACACCACTTGTAATTGCATTGATCATTGTGAGATTAAAGGTTGAACTATATAAAAACAAGCGAGGCAATCGTTCGACAATCGATAACAAATCACTTGTACTATTCGATGCAATAAAAACATATGCCCTAGCGAGCAATCCTCATTCGTGCTCTAAATAGCATTGGAAAGTAACGATGCGCGCATAATTAGCAATACGAAAGAGACTTTAGGTAGATAAGTAGAAAAATCAGGCTGTCGTCAGACGCAAGTGAGAGAGCCGCACTGGAGCATACGCGGCGCCGGGGTTAATTTTCAAGGAGGCGCCGGCGGCAAATAAATCGACGCAGCCCCGGCGAATTGCGTATAACGCAACGGAGCGTAGATAAAGGTGTATAGCGGAGCCTCGCAATTTGAGGCAGCGAGAGGGAGTAAAAGCGGCATCAGCAGAGCTCGCGAGCGAGAGAGAGGAGGAGCTGTCTGTGACCGGATTGCTAACCACCGAAACCCTGCTGAAAAGCCCTCAGCCCCGACCGCTTCTTTATCCGCTTCGCGTGTTTTACGGCAAGTTAAGCTCCGCGTAAGCTCCGGCAACGCCCAGTCGATATGTTTGTGCTCGACGAGCGCGGAGGGCCGCAAGGGGGGCGATGTCGAGAGAAGGAGCAAGCAAGAGAGCCTCTGCTCGACGATTAAAAGGGGAGAAAAGTATAACGCGCCGTGGCCGAATGAAATGAATGTTTTGCTCGAAAAGAGCGAAAGAGAATCGGACGGACTAGTCTTACCGCGCTTGTATGAATAAGGGATCAAGCTCCGAGCCAAAGCTCCTTGATCCAGATATTTAACCACGAGTTTATTAATTTTCAAATTTATGTCTCGTTAGCTGGCACTTGACTGCTTTCTCCGCACTTGGACTTTACGAAACGAGAGTGATTATAGCAAATCCGTATTTGAGAGCACAATCCGCTAGTCGCGGAAAGATGCTATTTTTGCCTCCCGCTTTATTTCTTTTTTAATTAAGCTACTTGCGAAATGTCGCTGGCGTAACAAATGCGAGGCGAGCTGGGTGAGTTCGGTATAGATGGGGCATCGGTGATTTGCGAGCACGCGAGCACCGAGTGAAAGAAAAAAAAAAGAGAGAACGCACCGTCTGTGGTCGGAGGAGCATCGTAAAACAGTAAATAGCCCGGGAAATTACACGTTGTTTTCCATCGAACTGGCTGACGGGGCGAGTAGGGCTCTTTTACCGGCTGCAGTCGCGCGCGCACTTTTCTCCCGCCGGCGCACGCAAACTCGTTATCTAGTTTGGCGCGAACAGCTCCGCCTCAAACACTCGGCTTTTTTCCGCTACCGGCCAGTGCTTTTACTATAGTAGCAGCCGTCCGGCAGGCAGGCGGGAGCGGAGGAAAAAAGCGGAGAAAACTCCGGCAGGGAAGGATCGGAGAAAGGTTAGTCGGGCGCAACAAATTGCGCCTTTATTCAAGCCTAATGAGCATTCGTCATAGCGGCGAGTAATTTGTCGCCGCGGCGCGCATGCCACCAGTGCCCCCTTTACCATTCGTCTCTTCAAGCCCCCTCCCGCCCCATCCACCCAATCGGCCAGCAGCCCCCCTAGCTCGGCGTTATTGCTATTATTTCAGGGGGCCGCGACTACTGCGTGGAATCGCAACGAGCTGCAGTGTCTATTTATTTTCTGCCCACGCTTCTCTTTTCCTTTCTTCCATCCCTCCCCCTCCGCCCGATCCGCCCCTCGGCTACCATTATTCCTTTCCATCTCGCTTTTTATTATCTTTTACGAAGTAACTCGGCGCGCGGAATATTTTCCGCTAGCCACGTCAAATTTTCAATATCACGATTTTTCGATATTTTTTTTCCTTTTTTTTTGCTCTATTTTTATCTTGCACGAGCCCTCGGTAAAAAAGATTTTATCGCTATACCTCGTCGCGACTGATAAATGAAATTCTTTTTTACCACACAGCTGACTTTTTCCGACCAGCTGAATACGATATATTGGATTTTCAAATTTGAACCGAGTCATTTTAAAATTGTATTTATTTCTCGCTTGTACATGGGAGAAATTAAAATACATGCATTTTTCAAGAGTTACGTCACGTTTTAGAGTTATTTTTTCCCTTTTTTTTCTTTGTTTTAAATGAAGCTTTTATCGGAGATAGATGATTTGATCATTCGTTTGCAATTACACGACTCGCAGTTAATTTCTTCATTCAGCGGTGGAGCCGAGGCCGGGACGTAGACTAAATTTACGATCTCCGGAGCTGAATTGCAAAAAGGCCGGGGGCAATAAAATGAGCGGCGCGTCGTCCAAAAAAGTCGTTAAATAAATAAAGTCCGCGAGAGAGAAAAGAAGTCGGCAGTGGAAGGGCCGCAATTAGGCAGGTTCGATTTGAAATTTTATGCGGCAAGCCTGATAGCCCGCGGCAAAGGTCTCGAATAGAGAGCAGCCGCGGCTCCTGGCGACGCTGGCAGCGGCGGCGGCTTGTTTTACGCGATACATACGTCTTCCACGGGCTTTCAATCTCAATTGATCGTTTTCCGCTTGAAATTTTACTGGGCGATAAATTGCCATTCTTCCGACTGTCTTCTCCATGCCGGCGCTTCCGCCAGTTGAGCTCGCTTATTTTCCTTTCCTCCGGCTGGCTAGCTCGCTCCTGCCGCTGCCGCTTCTGGCTAGCTGGCTTCGATCGCTTTATCTTCGCCAGTTTCGCGTATACGATTATAACTTGCGCGAGCCTTTGGGACTTGACGGGGTCAATAAAAAAGTCTTAAGTACTTGGATTTTCCAAAGCAAAACAAGTGACGTTAAAGTCGATCGAGGGCCTGCGTAAGCTGAATTTATTTTCACGCCCTTTCTCCGCCGCGCGAAATCAATAACGTTTTATTGCGCCGCGCCGTTGGCTTACACTCTCAGCCGCCTCTTCCTCCTCCTCATTCCACTCCTCTGCTTTTTCCGACAAACCACCTACACCATTGGAAAAATTGTCCGGGAAAAGCGTGTTGGTGCGGCCTTAAACAAAATAGGAGGTGTAAAATCGAGAGAGAGAGGTTGGCCTACGCGGGGAGCGAGGTCTTTTCAACGGTTCAAAAGCAATGTTTCAAATGGAATTGCGAGTGGCGAGGGAGGAAGCTCTCACAGCGCGGGGTTATCGAATAAAGCGCTCGGGCTTTTTTCGGCTGTGTCTAACGAGGCATCCGCTACGCGCTTACTTACATTTTCCACGAAACGGAGAAATGGCTTCTGGTTGTCTGGCGACGATACTCGCCATGGGCTCGCGGCAAAGCATTTTGCGAGAAAAAAAGGGCAGTAAAGCCGATGGCACAGATGGTGCGGCTAGGTTGGCCTATGGGTCAGGGCTGCATGCGCGCTCGCAAAGCCCAAACTGGCTCGATTGGATTTAGTCGAGCTGGTTAATTTTGTTAGAGCCCCCCCACGGGGGGGGGGGCGAGTAGGGCAGGGGGATGGCCAGTGATTTTAGCAGGGAGCTCTCTCGGTTTAACAGCGCCGAGGACAATGCGCGGGCGTTCCGCTTTGTTTGCAGCTCAGCGGGCTCTTTTATTTTGGCGCGAGAGGGGCTTTCTATTTTTCCTAGCCAGGCCGAGGCTCTCAGTCGGTGGCGCTCGTAAAATTTTATGTGCGTCAGTGGATTGTTTTGAATAAAGCCAGTATGCAGCAGGGACGGAGCGATGCCAGCCGCAAGATGGAGAGCCCTGCCTGCTCCCTCTCCTCTCTCTCTCTCTCTCTCTATTGATTAAGCGCCGACGATTTAATGCTTTAACAGAAGTAGCGCGATTGCGCGGGTCGTTATAATAAAAAGCCAATATTTACAGAGAACTCGAGAGGAAATTTATTAAAAAATTCCAATGCCGTGTGCTACCACAGCCCGTGTGCTCCATACTCCGAGTGCAGCTGCTGCCATGCGACCTCGCTGCTTCCACTCGTCTTTTCCTCTCGATCTTCGCTTCCATTTAATTTCTATGGTTTTCTCCCCGGGATATAATTTAATTTTCTCGGTCCCACGAAAAATAATTTGAGCCCGGATTTTCTATTATTTGCCCCTCCTCTGCGCTTTCCTTTTTCATCTTTGGCTATTTCAATTATCGCTATTATTCCACGCGATTCAAATCGGCTTATATCATTTGATTTAATTTGTCCGAATTTAATTCTTATTGGGAGCCGGCATTAGCTGGGAATTCAAATAAGGAGATTCGCAGCGACGATTTTCCATCGACTATATTACGCACTTGCGAATTCCCGTTCCACTTTCAGGCCTAAAACTTCGAGGCCGGCTCTGTCAATATTCTTTATTTAACCGGAGGCCCATTTAAATCGGGAGACCTGAGGCGCAAAGCGGCCTACACGGCATGACAGCTGCCGGCAGGAAGCTGAGCACTGTCGGTTAAAAATTGAACGAAATCGAAAGAGAGCGAGCGAGAAGGGCGTGGGGGGAGGGTAGGCAGATGCGAGAGGGTACACGGGAGCGCGTCTTTGAATAATTCAGACGGGCTGGTCGAAATCGATTAGATCGCGTCGTTGGTGGCCGGGCTCTCGCATAAAGAGTCCATTAGCCGTTTATCGGGGCGCTGGCCTTTTTTTCCCCCGGCCGTACGAGTCGGCGCGTGCACGCGTGCATCTATCGCCTAGCTGTTATCTCTGTCGAGCGGGGGCTGAACCGCCTGACAGGTTGCTAGCTGTTGGGGTCGTCTGCAACAAAAAAACGTCCCCGGCTACGGCACACAGCCGCTGGCAGCGATGGGGATCGCTTATCGAAGCGCCGCTCCAAATTAATAGGGGCAGAGCCTCTCGGTTCTCTGGAGGGGTAAACGACGAGGCGCCATCGTGAACGAAAAAACGTCGATTTTACACATTACAAAGGAAAATATACAAGCTCTGACTTGCAAAAATATTCATTGATATGGCGGGAGCAACAAAGCTCGCGATCCCGCTGAGAAATGATAATGTGAAAGCGGTCGTGCGGGGCCGGAAGGGGGAGGGCTCTACTTTCCCTTGACAGGATGACAAGTGGCGCGGGCTAATCGCTCGTCAAACACAAAGTATTTGCTAATCATTCAGCGGCGCGGGAGGGGCTGGCAGGCCACATCGGTGTAGTCATGCGACGGGAAAAAGCGGGCGAAAACGCTCGTGTGCGCGCATTTGCCGTCTGCGCAAAAGTCAATATATGCCGCTCTCTCTCTCTCGGCGTGGCAAATATTTAAGCAATGAGCCTGCTTCGGCAAAGCCAACAAAATACTGCTCGCTCGCGCGGCCAGCCCGAGGGAAAATCTTTGCTCGCATGCCTCGTTATTCTTATTTATGCTCGAAACACGCGCAACGAGCGCCTTTTTCCCAATACCCGGCCGCGTCTTTATTGAATTTTCCCAACGCGCCCGTAAAGAATTTTGCGCTGCAAATACGCGCGTGCGGCTCGCTGAAAAACTAGCCAGCCGTTCATTCACGTCAGCTTGGTAAGATATGCCCGGCTGACTGTACTCGGAGCGTTTCTACTGCCGGAGCTGCGACCGAACAAATCTACCTAGCGTTGTACACATTTGCTTTAACGCGTAGACTTTGCTCGATTTTAGTAGACTTCTTTCATTTACTCTCCCGATGTTTATCGAAAGATTATTATTATTATTATTATTATTATTATTATTATTATTATTATTATTATTATTATTATTATTATTATTATTATTATTATTATTTTGAAACTCTTTCGAACTTTTAAGGTAGAGATATCTTTTTTACGCCACAATTTCGATCAGTGAAACTGAGGTATTTCGACAACAGCGAGAAAAACGTGAAACTCGTAAGGTAGGTAGGTCAAACGAATTTTAGCATTGACTGAAAAGAGGAAGAAGAAAAATGGATCCGAACGTTTAGCATTGTTGTTGGGATAATGCACAGCTGGCAAATGACGCCTGAACAAAAGTCGAGCCGATTTCGGCGATTTTTTTTGGCGATAATATTTTTCAACGACCATCATTCTCTTCGAGTTTTCCGTAACACATTTAAACAATCCGGCGATTTCCATTATTGCCGAGCGCAACAAGCGCGCGTGCGCGAGTTGCCGCATCTGATGATTTGCAGACATCGTAAAACTTGCAGGCCTATACGGATAAAGTGAAATACGTTTGAATATTAAAAAGCCACTTATTCCGGCAGGCCGGCTCCTTCTCCGTCTCTGTTTCTTATGCAAGCCGCAGCGCGGAAAACACTTTGTCGAGTAAAAATTTGTTTTTAAGCGCGACTGAGCTATTTTCGTCATAGTGATATCACGAAATGTCAATAGTGATATCATCAGTAGTGATAGGAGTAGGCCGAGCCTTCGGACGCTGCTGTCCCCACTCGGCCACGGCGGCAAAGCGAGAACGACTCGTTCTGGAGAAGCGAAAATCCAAGTAGATTCGAAGAGCGAAAGGAGCGAGGAGAGCCGGAGGGGGGCGGAGGGAGAAAATCCAATGGAGCTATCGGCAAACAATTTGGCGCAGCAGCTGGCGCGTGTCCGTCCGGGCGGAGGAGCGAGGCAGGACGAAAATCTTGCCTCGGCCGGTCTAATGAAATCTCACGAGCCGCGGGCTCATTCAATTTCCTCATTGACGAAACGTGCGCGCTTCGGGGGCCGAGATTCAGCCCGGCCAAAGATCAGCCTGCCAGTGGAGATCAGCTTCGTCTACTGTCCTACTTTTGCCACACACTCTCACTTGCAGCCTCCATCTCGGCCCCGCTCCCTCCGTCCCTCTCCCTCCCCGGGCCTAGTGCACTCTCGCTCGCTCTCGCAGCCGAGTAGTAGCGTTGGCCGCGACTTTGATAAAGCCAAGCGGCTGAGCGCCCGCGCACACGACTATATATTCAGCAATTCATAGCCGCACGAGGCGCTTGCACGGGAAACCAGGTCACGGACGCAAACGCCAGTCGAATGCATCAGCTCCCGCTAGCCCGTTTTCCCTCGCTCTCCCTACCCCCGCCACATCCTCCTCCTCCTCCTCCTCCTTCCTCGCCACACAGGCTGCTGATGCTGCTGGCTAGGCAGTGCGGCTTTTTCGCCCAGCCACCCTCTGCTGCTACGTCACGAGAGGCTCGCTTCTTCGTTTTTCCAACGGCCGAGCCGGAGAGAGGCGTAAGGGCAAACGTTTTATAGAAAGACAGGACCCATTGATGCACGCAGTTCCAGAAATAGAAACTCCGCTCTTCGTTAAAAATATTTGGCTGCTCCATATAATTGAAGCTTATTGGCTCCTCTTACAATCTGAATAATCAATCGCTGCTTGGATTAAGAAGCTTGCAATGCTCAAGCTAATTTTCGATTGATTCATTGTCAGTGCTGTTAGCTGGAAATTAAGGCCACAGCTTTTGACTGATGTTTCATTGTACAGAACTTGGAAATTTATTGTTCCATTAGGTAATTCGTTGAAAAGACGATTAATCATATTGATTGCGATTGGCAAAAATGAATTATTACAGCCGTTTCACTGGGTTTTGTGTTACCAAAAGTTTACAAGACAATGCTAATCTTCTATTTCAAATGATAGACAGTTTATCACTGAGCATTTTTTCCCAACGTAATAGCATTAGGAATATTTCACTCTACTTGGACGAACAGGCCATATATCTTACCGAATATTCCTCGTTTTCTTATGACTCACACTGTCCAAAATCCGGAAAAGAAGAAAAAGAGCCGGGAAGAAGATAAAGAATAAGTTGACTTTTAGTCCGGCGAAAATCTGGTTTTCTAGCTGGATTTACAAAAAGTACGGAATTCGAGGCAAAGCGAATTTCCGTTATGTGCTTGCGAAAACGAGTTTACGTAGAATCGGTGTATAGCAGGTACGGGCATTGCGAATGTATTGGAAAAACGAAGGATGAACGCTCTTAGATATCTGCCCGTTCGTAGGCTAGATCTGCTGTTGACGTTTTGCAATGAAAACCATAGACGCTTACCAAAAGATTAATTCAACAACAGGTTTTATTCAATTTTTCCATTTTTTCGTATCTTTTTTATTTATCAAGTTTCAACAAGGAAAACAGACGGAACTTCAAATGCAAGTATTCCTTTAGCTCTATGAAATTTCCAGTTATTAGAAAATTTTTTAAAGCCTCGTACAGTCAGGCTGGCTAATAATAATTCAACATTTTATTCGATGTACTCGAACGAATAGCTCGCAATAATTTAACAAAGGTCGGTATAGTTGAAAATTATTTTAATTTTGCACTTTCATCTTTCTACTAAAGTATAGCAATAACTGCTTTACTATGTAGTTGTGAATTACGTTTCATCGGGCAATACTTTTTATTTTAACGAAAACGGAAATGTTTCATTATTAACAAAAATGTAGTTTCATTTGTACATTTTGAACAGAATGCTATTACTGCAAATAAATGCAATGTTGAATTATTTTGCTAATGCCGTGATACTGGAAATTTGAATGTTACGGAGCAAACAAGACACACAATAAGTATTACAAGTTACTTTTGTTTACATAAATCATCGTTAGCGAATTGATCAAAATTCAAGAAAGTCTGTCACTGCTTGATTAAATAATCAAACTCTAATAAAAAAATTTTAGCAGCACCTGCGAGATTTAATCATTTACCGAGGTAGTCGCTAAAACGCTGCGACAGCAGCACCTCTGTTACGATCACGTTAAAAAAACTTGTTAGCCTGAAGCAATCCTCGACGGGAATGAATCCCAAAATAATATATTCTAGTAACAAGTAGGACTCCTGTATAATACTGTACGTTGGTAAAAGAAATAGGTTTAGTGGTAAGGTCAGAGCTTTTACGCCTTACTCGCAGCGTTCGTCACCGGTTTCACAGCCGATTTTTTTTTGCCATTTAATACTGATAAAAGCTTGCATAGAAATTGAGCGGCAAAGTGAGCTCGAGACCGAGAGAAGCAAGCAAACCGAGCTGGTTGCATCTACATACGGGACAGGAAATACGCGCGCGTCCATTGGGTACGCGGCGCGTTAATTCAGTGCCGAATAGAAAAACCAGCGCGTCCGCGGCGGGGGCGACGAAAATTCCGGGAAAAAGCATTCGAGGCTGCGAGCGAGGGTAAACAGCGGGACCGCACATACGTATATGGATGAGGGAAGAAAAGT
This sequence comes from Anagyrus pseudococci, assembly GCA_030522585.1. NCBI lineage: Eukaryota > Metazoa > Arthropoda > Insecta > Hymenoptera > Encyrtidae > Anagyrus > Anagyrus pseudococci. The sequence goes on from JAPYYQ010000267.1 coordinate 45,536, forward strand.
CTAGGCGGGGCTGGGGGAGGAACGAGTAAAGGGAGGGAGGTGCGGTGTGTGGTAGAGAGAGAGAGAGAGAGAGAGAGAGAGAGAGAGAGAGAGAGAGAGAGAGAGAGTCGTGCACTCGCATATCGGCGAGCGTGCGCGCGCATTGATTAATGCGCCAGCAAGCGGCCGCCCGTCGCCTTGGGCGAGCATTCGAACCTCGAGGACTAATTGCGCGTGCTATTTTCGGCTCCACCAACCTACGGATCAAGAGAAAGAGAGGGAAAGAGAAAGAGAGTGTTTACAGCTCGATTTACGCCCGTTATATAGCTATATGCTCTCCGGCTACAGTTGCAGCTTTATACTTCAGGGGTAGGGTCGCTTTTGAATTTTGCAAATTCGTAAATTGCTGCACACATGCGCTAGCGGAGCTCTCGTATGTTGTATAGATATTTTCTCTCTCTCTCTCTCTCTCTCTCTCTCGCTCTTTCCCTCTCTGTTACTCCGTCTCTTGGTCGGTCGCTCTACGCTCTTTGGTTATGTATCTAGCCTTACGTATTCGGTATAGCAGGGCTGTCTCGAGCAGTACACTGTCGGCAGTTTGTGTAAGCGATCTTAAATTTTCACGAAGGAGCTTATTTTCGCTTGAGACTTTCTCTGGCCCCCGTCGGTCGAACGCGGCAAATTTGCAGGTTCGTATAAGCTTCGCATTTTGTTGGCCGACATGACGAGGGCCAAGCATCCATTTGACACGATCACATCACACGGGAGGGGTCGAGGTGTGGCGGTAGGTCTAACGGCTACTGGTATAGACGCTTGTACAGAAGAAGGGAGGAGGACGGTGAGTGCGATCTCTGTCAAGCGCGCGAAGCAGCCTAGAGAGATTCTCTCGTGGCGCCGGCGAAAGAAAGAGGGTGAGGATGCTCGGTGTCCTCTGTCCCGTCCCCTCGACATTCGATAGCAGAGGCAGAAGTGTAAGCAGGAAACTCGGAGGATAGGCGGCAGCCAGGCAGACTAGGAGGAGGAGGAGAGGCGTCGATGGATTCAAAAGTAAGATGATCTTGGAAGAGAGGAATGAAGAGAGAGGCTAAACGAGGGAGGGGAGAGCAGCGACGGATGTTTGGACGAGGGAAAGAGGCCAGAAGAAAAAGATCAGGCTCGGAAGTGTACGATTCATCACGTGTAGCAGGATGATGTCAATCAGTTGCCGAATCATTTCGGCCAGGAGGCCTCGATTAGCTTCCCCCCTCCCCCCCCCTCGCCCTGCTCCAGAACTAACTCTCGCGTCTCTGATCACAGAGTACAGTACTGCAATACATTTCACGCTTGTCTAACAAGTCTGTGTACAGAGGATAGGCTCGCTTTTCCAGTCGCCTTATTTTCTATGATCCTCCCTTGTCAATCTCGGATATAATCTATCTTTCATAAGAAATACTCATATGTGGTTTACTTAAAAACAAGCTGGTATATAAGCCGCATGCCTGCTTCTAGTTTTCTAAATATATGCTAGGTCAAGGTATAATTAATTGGGATGTCATATACATAATAATATAATAATATATTTATGATATAAATACATATTTGTTTAAAGAGAAATATATAGAGTGTGAGAATATATCTATCATAAAGTTGACAATATTGGTAATATTGTACAGTGTTATTACGATAATACAGGTCTCTGTGGGTGTAAGTAAAAAATATAGACCAACTCAAAGTTTATGCGTCTGCGTGATAAGTAAATGTCCACGATGCTTGATCATTAAAACAAATCAACGTATGCACATGTGCGCGGGTCAACGTATGTGATATATCATGTTTATACAACTGTAGAAAAGGTTTAAAACATGTGTCGAGTATACGTGTAGAATAGAAACTTTTGCATCGAAGGAAAACAAAATAACTGAAAGAAAGAAAGAGCAAGAGATAGAGAGAGAAAGAGTGAGAGTGAGAGATAGTACGAGGTGCATGTGTACCAGGGAAAGAAGAAAGGTAAGAGGCTTTGGGGAGATTTTGGAAAAAGAGAGAAAGAGAGAGAGAGAGAGAAAAAGAGAGTCAACTATGTATAGCTGTCATTACCGAGTTATTTTTGCTCGACTGAAGATGGCTTTTCTCTCTTTTTCTTTGCTACCTGTCGTGTGTGTCAGTACGTAATTGTGAGTGAGTATAAGTGTGTATACGTATGTATGCAGGTGTGTATGCATGATATGCGTGCATGTCTCTTGACTGTCTCTTAACTCGCTTGATTGATCATTTCATCATGGCAAGTGAAAGAAAATCATCAAAATAATCATAATCATAATCATAATCATAATATAATTAATAGATATACAATATGTTTACGCTACACCCTAAGGGGATTCAAGATATATGCTATATTGCTCCTAATCTAGATATATAAATAATTGCGATCATGTACGATGCTTGTTTGCATATATAAAGCCGGCGTTTAACAACTCGAGTTTTCACGCTGAAGCTCGCAGGCACGTGTAATAAAGTAATTCCCTGTTCACTGCTGAATCAGGGTTTGGAAGGTGAAATAACGAAAGCTTTCAAACTGCCCCGCGCGTGAATACTCTCGTTCTAACTTCCCGGCTTATGTATACACATGTTCAAATATGCATTGCCAATACATACGTACGCATACCGTAACATATACGTACACATGTATTTGTAACAATAATAATGATAATAATAATAATAATAGTAGTATGGGAGACACAGATAAGAGAACAAACGAAAGAACACGGGCAATGTAATGAAAAAAATAATTAACTCCACGCGGTGTGTGTATATATGTTATAGATGTATATATACACACACATCATGTATATAAATATGTATATAAAGCTGTCGAGAGACGTCGGAGTGCTTTTTAATTTTAAACTTGCTTCTTTATTAACGTACGTATGTTTTGATCTATAGTAAAAATAATAAAAAATGAAAAAAAGGAAAAAAAATGATAAACAGGCATTCGCTTACGTTGGCAATTATTATTGTACAGTCATTTTTATGCGTTTATTTTTAACGTATTTAACTTTTTGGTAATCTCAGTCTGCTTGCTTGGCATTTCAATACTTACCATCTTGATGTCACTTATTGTGGCAATGCTTCGCACAAACAGGTTTACCCGGACAATGGCCGGCCCATCTAAGGGCAAAAACAACAGAGGCCCACTTTACATATCAATAATTTTTCGATGGCGTTGATGGCATTTGTTTGTTTGTTTGTTTGTTTTTTTCTTTCTTTCTTTTTGTTATCTATCCTCTTTTCTTTGCTTTTCTTTTTCTCCATTTTTCATTATCTCTAACTAATTTCTTTTCTTTTCTTTTTTTTCATATATATGTATATATGTATTATGCATTCTTTATTATTCTTCATTTTTTCTCTTCATTTTCTTTGTTTTCTCTTATCATCTCCCTCAAAACTGTCTACTAGGTGGATGACGATTGTGGTGATCTTTTGCTCTTTGCTTCTTGCGCAAGGGTAGATGTAGATATAGAGACATATATGAAAGCGTGCCTGCATCGCCACTCTTTGTAACGTCAACGCGCTCGACTCGTGATAGTAGACTATTCTACGTTTCTGGGGCATGAAGAATTAACGCTTCTCTCCCTAAAATATTTTAAGTACGAAGAATTTGCTTTAAGCCGCTTCTCTCCATAACGGCATCAAATGGAAATCTCGCGAGAGCCTGGCCCGCCCCCCCCCTCCCTTCCGCCCTTCCATACAGCTTCCCATCCCGAAAATCACGAAATCCGCAATTCTTTTTCCACGAAAGGACATTTGAAACGTCGAGTACTTTCTTCCGTGGTTGTCTCGAGATTTTTCCCGATTCTTCATGCCCCCGGTCTTCCTAGTTAAGAGATCAACTGCTAGTATAGTGGCTCTGCTCTCTGACGTGTCGTGTTCTCGAAAGGTGGAAAGGAGAGACAGAGACAGAGGCAGAGAGACAGAGATAGAGTGCGCGTGTATATACCTGTATGCTTGTGTGTGTATCCGTGTATCTGTGTGTACGTGTGTATGTGCAAGCGGCATCGGTGCTGCAGCGATGTCGCTGAGTAAAAGCTATTATTCCGCTAAAAGCCGTCGAACGTGACTACAGGCGTTGTATCTCGGCTCGAGTCCCGCTTGCTGCTGCTGCTGCTGCTGCTGCAGCGACGAGCGCACTTGTAATAATAAAGTTTACCGGGCGAGCGGCCTCCTGTCAGAGCCAGCTAAAAAGCCCTCCCCCACCCCACCCCACCAACCTTTTTCGAATCAAGCCCGAACTTGAATCTCTATCGGTACAACACACCCACTTTTCTATAAAGAACGCTCTACCTGCTCGAAAGTCGCGGATTCGTTATTTCTTTAATAGAAAAAAAACTTGCTCTTTGCTTGAGAAATTATCCGCGTGGAAGAAAAGTCCCTCGTACGAAGGTCTAAGCATAGCCAAGCAAGGTAAAGCAACAAAGTAGACGCGCAGGAGCGATAATCCGCTCGAGACAGAGAAGAACCGTCAACGAGTTGGCCACGAGATAGGTGGGTTAGCGCTGCTGGGGGAGTTTTATCAACGAGCCATCGGGCCGCATCACGAGCGCTCAACGGCATCAGCTATATACCGCGCGGGGACAAACTTTTTCCAGGCGCTATCTCGATGCGCTGGGCCGGCTTTGTGCCGCCAGTAGCAGCAATCCCTCCTTTCTACGTGCTCGTGCCCGAGAGAGAGAGAGAGAGAGGGAGAGAGAGGAGGCTAAGCTTCTTTAACGAGTTGTCGGGACGCGTACGCGACTCTCTTTTCGCGGTCGGTTGCCCCGACGACACTATCGCCCGCCAGCGCAATCAGCGAGCAACCTCCTACCACCCCCAGGCAGACCCTCCCACTCCCGGCTATACTCCTAACTTCGCAGCATCGTCCATCCTCCGTTTGCAGTCCCCATCCTCACCGGCGGCACTCGACAGCACGTAGTCGACTCGGCTGGTAAACCCCTTTCCTCCCACATCTCTCTATATCTATGTATTTACGCTTTTTTCCTCGCGTATACCGTCGTTCCGTTTGTTCGAGGCGCGCGGCGGACGCCGGGTGGAGCCGCCCCCCCCCTCCGGACAGTGCGTATACAGCATTACTAGCGCTAGGGTCGCTGTCGACTTTTTGTCTCTGCTTTACTTTATTTTAAGTTTCGTTGTTTTGCATAAAAAAGTTGAAAAGCCGGGACGTCTGAATGGAATAGGATGGGGATGAGGGAGGGACTGAGACGGGAAGGTCTTTGAAGTGTTAGTTAGAGCAAAGACGGGGACGAGCGCGTGATAATTTGAATGGCAAAGCCTCTTACCCGACTCGGCAGCTCGTGATTCTTGCATAATACCGCTCGCCAAGGAGCTTTTCTACTTTGTACATTTATATACGTACACACACACGCGCGCACCTATTTATATTTATGTGTACGGTATACATATATTACAATTATCATATATTATTTATCAGTTTTATAACAAAAAGCTCGAGCAAAACTAAATGGGCCATTTAATTTCCCAAAATAATTTGATCCTTATAGAAAACACGCGATATGCACGGCTCCGAGCATTGATATGCTAAATTCGAAATAGTACGATGTTATTCGGGCGAAAGCAGGCTAGCAAAACGAACTTTATGCAAATAAGTTTCGAAATTAATTAAACTCTTCTATAAAATGAAAATCATAAATCGAAACGACAGCTGCAGGTTAGAGAATGTGGGCAAAGAAAATTTTATCCCTAATTAGTTCCGTAAATCCGTTAAAGTAAGCCGGTCTACTTTTTGCAAGCGATCCAAGTTGAGGACGAGCAATGTGTTTGGAGGTGCGCGGCCCGCGAGAATATTGCATGGCTTTGTCAGGACCTCTCTCTCTCTCTCTCTCTCTCTCTCTCTCTCTCTCTCTCTCTCTGCCTCAGGGCCGGCCAATTAAAAGCTATTCATCGCACGCAATATGCTCCTTTGGCTCGGTGACCGATAAAAAAGGGGGTCGCCGCGCCTCTCCTCGTTGACATCGAAAATTGCCCAAACGCCAAACGGTCGAAAATAGGAGCGGCAGAGAGAGAGACGAAAATGCAATGCAGCAGCGCTAGGGGTATAGCCACATCGCTGGTACAGTTGACAGGCTGCAGAAGTGCGAGGAAAAAAAGTGAGGAGGGGGTGAGAGAGAGAGATAGAAAGCCCGGCGAAATTGTTCGGGCTGGAGTGTTTGGTAAGGATCGGCCGTTCGTTCGGTGCCGAGTTGTTCGCTGTTCGCGCATCTATATATACGTAGATATCGCGCTGGGATAGCGCTCGCGCAATATGTCCTCGAGTGGCCACTCGACTGTGCGAGCGTGCAAGGGAGAGGGAATGTGGTTGGGCGAATTCGAGGCGGCTCAGCGTTCTCGAGGCGCGAAATATGCCGATCCGATTGAAATCGCCTCGACGTCGAAGCTCGAAGGGGAGTGCGCCGGGCAGAGGCGGCGGCTGCAGGCGAGTCTCCCAGGCCCTTGTCGGTGCAATAATCGCTGCTGTGCTCAGCAGATGGGAGTAGCCCAGCCAGGCAGCAGCATCCTCTTGCCCCGGCCCGGCTCTCGGCTTCTTCGTCCCCGGCGGGGGGAGGGGGCGACTGAGGCCTTGTATCCGCGCCTACTCTGCCGCGCAACATTTGCATAATTCCCGCTGTCAGTCGCTCGTCTTCGTCGTAGCGAGCCCCCCTCGTCGGCCTCCCGCTCCGGCTCTGCTCTCCCTCGACAGCGTGCTCGGCATATCTCCGGGGGGCCTACGGGCGCGCCGCGGTGGCGTGTTGTTGTTACTACTGCTGCTGCTACTGGCGCGCTTCCTCCCTTACGGAGCGTGTTTGTGTGCAGAGAGAGGGAGAGAGCCTCCGACCGACCAGCCACCTACTACTCATCCTCTGGCCAGCTTGCCGCGCGACCCACCCCCCGTTCCCCCGCGCCGCGGATCTAGCTTTCGGCTCTCGGGTGGAGATGTGTCCGGTGAGCGGAACGCGCCGACCGCATACTCCTGGATCAGCATTCCGCGCGGATCGGACGAAGAGGGGCTGGGGGGCAGGAAGCGAGAAGGAGGAAGGGGAGTAGGACGTCGACGACAACAACGACGTCTTGACCCGAGGTAAATCAGCCTCTGGCCCGCTCTCCCCGAAGCGCCCGACTCTCTGCATGTGTTTCGTTCGAGTGCACTCGTACGGCTCTAGCCGGGCCATCCCCTTTTTCGGCAAACTCTCCCGGACGCGTCCGGCTGGGAGATCGCCGCCGACGGATCAGGGTGTGGTTGCCCCTGCTGCTGCATATATGCATGTTCTCGCCAACATTCGAAACTCTCGGTAAATTGGAAAAATCGAAAAGAACGATAGGGAGAAAAGGGGGCAGGGCCCGATAGGCGAGGCAAAGCAAGGCCTTCAATCAAGAACCGACGTGTGCCCGGTTTCTATTTTGTTAAGCGTGTTCTCGTATTTTTCTCTCCCTCTCGGATAGCGAGGCCCGTTTGATTTCTACATCGTCGTCTCCTCCCCGTCGAGGGCCGAGCGCGACACACAGCTGGCTTTAATATATTCACGATCGTCGAGAGTTAACTGTTTCTTTTTCCACCGAGAACGCGCATTTTATTTGCATGCATTAAGCCCCGCGCGCTGAGACTTTTTTCAAACAACTCTCCTCTACGCAAATCCAGAGACGTCTGACCCGATTTCTCCGTTTTTCACTTTTTTTTTCTTCTCGCACGTGTATTCCGTCTCGTATAGTAACAGTGATGCGATAAAACCGAACGTCACTCCGCCCCCCTCGTAATCTTATCAACTTTATCAGCTAAGCAATTACCTCGAACGTGTGAAAATTCGTCAATAGCAAGTTCGAATGCGTTTAGTCTAGGATAAAAAAAAGGTGTCAAAGTAATCAAGCAGTTCGAAGGCGAGCAATATTTAATGTATTCCGACATAATTGTCTGGCGAGTCGCAGCAGACGCCCCGGGGTTTTAAAGGCAAAGTCTCCGGAGGAATATCGACAGTAGGTCAGATGGGCGTCGGGGAAAAAAGGCGGATATAGGAGAGTCGGAGGAAGGAGATGAGAGGAGGTAAGAAGTGTAAGTAGGATGGAGGAATAAGAAGCGGAGAGGAAGGAAAACTGGCAACTACAACAATATTCCCTCGGAGCTGCTTTCAAGTTCTCTTTCGCGTAGATCCCATTGTAGGGGGCCCTTAAGAGCGATCGGCGTGTCGCGCTGGGGCTGAATGCGCCAGCAGCAGCAGCAGCCCTACTCATCCCGGCGCTGGCGACGACCGCCGCCGCCAGAGCTCCCGGTGTGCCGTGTACGTACGGAAACGGTAAAGAGGGATGGGCGTCTCGCGCGCGCGCAACCTCGCTCGCGCCCCTGCCCGTACGTATGTATAGCGAGAGAGAGAGAGAGAGAGAGAGAGAGAGCGAAGCTGGGTAGACGCCGGGCCGCACTCACCTACCGCCTCCTCCTCCACCACCTCTTTCTCCTCTTCGTCGATCGATCGAGCCGCTGATTCTTCTTCGCGCTCGCTCCCTCTCTCTCGCGCTCGCACGGGCTCGAGGGCGGCCCGATCGCCGTCGCTCCCAGACGTTCCGCTCGGCACATGTATTCGCGCGCCCGCCCGGCCACCCCCCTCCGCACGCCAACTCGTCGCGAATTAACCGCGCGTGCGACTGTAATTTCGCAAAGGCCCGACCCGACTCGACCTGTAACTCCACCTCTGACGTACGACTCGACTACCCCTACTCCTCCTCCCTCATTTTCAGCCGCCCCCTCTACTAGCCCCACTGGTCCCATTACGCTCTGTGCAGCCCTAAGCTTCTCGCTACTCGTAATTTTTGCCTTTTGCAAAGTGCTTTCGCGATGAGAGCTCTAGGCTTTTTCCCAACCCTTTTGCGGATCATCGTGCGCTTTCGAACAACCGCGCCACCAGCTCCGCTCTTTTTCTCATTTATCCCCGCTATACCAAGTTGCGCATTCCAACTGTCCTCGGTTTATGTATTATATGCACGAAAATATATACATTTTGTACAAAATTAGCGCGTTTTCCAATGAAAAATACAGTAAGTTTCAATTGCACGTTGAATTTTCAATTTAGCGCAATAACAATAATTAATCGTGAAAATGGTTCGGAATTCAATGCTCGGCAGGTGGGCGAAATCGAGCAAACGCGTGGAATGTTAACGTGTAATAAATATTAAACATTCCTAGGAGGTCCGGAATTGATCGGGTGGAGGCAGTCGGCGAAAGGCTTGCAAGTGACTGAATTAGGCTTTCGATTACGTTTTGCTCTTTACTGCGATTGACGTAGAGACGGGAGGCCGCCGCCGAGAACCTGTCTATGAAAATTGCACCGTTCGAGAACACGTATCGTCCTTCTCGACGCTCCAGGGATTCGCTTCGAGATTGAAGCCCAACAAAAAACGCCTGATTACGTTTGCGAGCTTGGCTAAGCTTAGACCCATTTCGAGCAGCATTCAATTCCCCGGATAATGCTTATTTTTAAATTGAAAATAACCAGCCGATGCATTTTATAGCATTCTAGATTTTTCGAAAATCTTTTTATTATTCTTCGTATTTTATTTATCGCGCGAATTTTAAACTTTCTTTTTTTCCTGGAATTTTTCATCACCGTAGAACCTTTTACCGACCGTTAAATCGGCTTTATATATAAATATTCAAACAATTTGTATCAAATATTTTATTATGAAAAATCATTTACGCAAATTTTTATCTCAAAAAATTAATATTGATCATCCCAATGAACGTATTAATATTTTAATTTCGTTTTAACGCTAAAAATTTCAGATTTTTTTTTCAGTTATTCAACAATCCCAATGTTATAGAACTTAAATACCGGAGTACTTTCTCACTAATACGAACATTAAATTCTCGAATGCCATGTAAGTTGTATAAAGATTAAAAAAAGAAAAAGAAAAGTAAACAGGAAAAGATTGGTTTATTAGAAATATGATAGTCCACATGTTTATATTTCGACTATAGGTATATACACAGAGAGAAAACGTATCGATGTATGATTTTACTTAAGTGCGATGTCTGCTTGAATTACGCCTAATGCGAGAATCCTGTCGAGTAAGGGGATCTCTATGTATGCTGTCTATAAATAAGAGTCTGTCAAAGCTTTATTAATCACTGAAAGAACGGGACCTACAAAACGTGTGTATAAATCTGCATTTGCCTCGTTGGTGCTGTCTAAGCTCCTATTAGCATAATTACCATTCATCCTATCATTCCTCAAATCATTCGGGATGCGAGTGTTCAGTGGGGTGGGGGAACTTGTATATGCATGTAGCTGTTTAGACTTTGCTTTCTGGACTTTCTCTTGTACAAGTTACTTATTTGTATGTGCGTGATTACCCAAAGGTATAATGTTCTGTGTATATATATAGTCTTTGTTTCTTAGTCAGTCTGGCAGTTGAAATTTAGAGAATCATATCTTGTGTTTTCTATTCAAAGAGATGAATCGTGCTCTCACGGTACACAGTAAAAATGTTTACCCAACAAAGCGACGATCTTATTACTTTTTTTAAAATACAAATAGTGCAAAGTAATGCTTAAAAGCCTTGACGTTGCAAAAACCGGCAGTTATTGAACATTAAAGACGTCGAAGAAGATTTACTCGAGTAATCCGTTGTAAATAAATAAGTAAATATTTAAATAAATAAGTACGATATTCACATTTATTAAGTTGTCGCAACGGAGAACGTCAAGCCACAATAATCCTCGGAATTGAGATTATGCGTCAACGTTACAAGGTAATTCGAAAGGGGAGCGCGGACCGGAAGATGAGGAGATTAGAGGGTCCCCTGGAAAGCTCGCGCTATAGCAGTTTCAATGCTTTCTAAAGAACCGAGTGGGAACACAACAAAGTGCCGCTGTGGGTCACCCTGAGCCCACTGGGCTGTTCCATAATTTGCCTGAGCCTTACCTTTCCCCCCTGCTCGCCCCTCAGTGTCAACTATAACCTGCTTTACTCGAGGCTAATGCGAGTAAGTTTAATTAAGGCATATTGTTCGTCGAGTTTGTCCTGATAATTAAGTACCACTCTTTCCAATGAAGCGTTGAAAAAATTTATGACGTACTACCGACTCTATCGGCTTGTTACCTTTTTATAAGCTTCTTTTAGATATGCTCCCTTTTTTCAAGTAATTAATCAAAATTACTAGCGAGATTGAGAAAGAAAAAAAATACAGGAAAAAGAAAGACAACAGTTTTTTTTTTAATAGCCTCAACGGAACACGATGAATCTGAATAAATGAAAATTGAAATAAATCAAGCGAACGGTGTTCATTAATATCAATTAAAATAATAAAACTTTGTCGGAATATATAAAAAAGGCACTGAAAACTCATTCGTTTTTACGCCAATCTAATAAAAATAATATTTTAGTGGCAGGGCAAACGTGTCGAGGGGGGGGGGGGGGGGAGGGGGCGAAATATTGCGATCAAAGAGAAATTACAAACCGAAATTGTTATATCGAAAGAAAGTTACTTTGCAATAGTCAGTTGCGAAACTGTGCGTCAGATGAGTCGATCTGGCGAGCCGAGGGGGAAAAAGAGCACAGGGGGGCAGGGGAAAAAGTTGCCCAGCGCCAACCATGCGTGCTGTAATCAGATAACTTTTAAGTGTGTTCCAGGATTACCACTCGATTTGAGTTTGCGAAACTTTAAAAATAACATAAAAATTACGCTTAAGCCCGCACAAATCCGCACCTCTCGACGCGTATGCGCTTAAATATATACGAAACTTTCTTTCCCGCTATCCGGAAACATTTTTACTGTGTACCTGGCCGCTCTGTCAGATTGTCGGTCAAAGAAGTAGGTGAAAAAAGACTGTTCATTCATCCCAATTAAACTATATCTTTGAAGCATGATGTAAAGAGGCCGGGGCTGGGGGGGGTTCGGGGAGGATCGAGGGCTCTGGTCTTTGGCATCTGGGCTCGATTAAGCGTTGCTGCTGCTGGCTAAGCGAGCCGCTGCATTTTTTTTCCATAAAAGTACTCGCCTCGGAAAAAGAGCTCTTCCGAAAGTCTTGAACAGCAAGCGCTCGAGCTTAATCCTCTGGCAGCGAGCGCGCGAGAATTTCCGCAAAAATCCGCAAGTGCTTCTTCCACTTGCGCCAGCAGCTCGTCAAAGACCATATCGCAATCTTCTCCGGCAAGATCGAAATTGCATCTTGACTGGCGAAGGAGGGCTTTGAAGAGCCACGTCGATTCCAAATCAATTTATTTTATTTAACAGCTGGAGATTGCGGATCGCTTTCATCTCCATTTTACATCATCCACGCCTCGTCGTTTGTACCTCGCCGATAGCGCACCTTCTTTTGGCTAGTCCCTTCTTTTTTTCCCCTACACCCCGACTCGATCTCAATTTCGACCTAGCAATATGTTTATATAATGTGATAAATCCGATCTAGGCACCGCTTGTAGGCTCGTCTGTAAACGCCTACGAGCACTGACACTTTATTTCTGCGTAGTTGAATGAAATGCTTTTTTCCGACTGGTTTAATGAAAAATGTCGATTCGAATGATTATTATATACATGTCGTCTACCCACATCGTCGCTTAAATTCCCCTCAACGATATATGCGTCTCTCCTACAAAGGCAAATCACTGGCTGCGTATCTCTGTCGAGTCAATTACTTTAAAAGCTCCTCTTTGTGTTCCAAGAGGAGAAGGAGAAAAAAAGTTTAAATATTTTGGAAAATGTAAAAATTCGAAGGGCAAAGCCCGTTCGACACTCGAGATGTAACAGTTGGAGTTGACAATTTAGAAAGTTGCTGGCTGTCGCGGGTGGGGCAGGTTGGAAATTAAACGTAAAACCGAAACGAGCGGTCATTTATATCTCTTTGGCAAAGTGAATTTGTAAAGTACAAATTCGGGGAAGAAAGCTTTCGTCGCGCCTTACTTTCGTGCGGCACGCGGAAATTAATTTCGCAAAATGAAGTGTCCCCCACTTCCCCTGGGCGGCCACCTTTAGCTCCGTCTCCCGTCAGCTCTCTCTCTCTCTCTCCGAGAGCTTAATTCACTTAAAAGTTTTTTGCGACTTCAATGAGCGCACTTCAGCGCCCGGGACAATTTACAACGATATCCCGAAATTAAAAAGCAATCTCTTCGAGTCCATTACAAACTTTAGTCCGACTACGAGACGGACAAAAGGGATAAAGCAAGTCCGAGGAGACGCCGCCGACGTCGCGGATGGAAAAACATAACGAGTCAAGTATTACTGCTGCTCCCGAAATTCGACTCGGTAACTTGCATCTCCCACCTCCCAATTGCCTTTCTTGTCCTAAAAATCTCACTCAGAGTCGAGAGAGAAGGCAAATAATGTGGCAGCAAAAGTCGATTGGATAGATAAGAGGCGAGCGGCGGAGGAGCGCGGGCTCGAGTAGAAGAGGTCCGGCTCCGGTGCGGCGCAGTGGGAAGCGTCAGTGGCCGGAGAGCGTCTTGTTCTCGCAAACGGCCCTCAAGACGACATAATCGGGGCGCGCAAGAGCGAGCGAGAGGCCGAGGCTTGATTACGTTGATACTGCCAGCAGATAAACTGCGCCCGTAGTCTCTCTCTCTCTCTCTCTCTCTCCTCGGGGAGGAGATCTGCGCGGGGGAGCACGTAGGCAGGGCCTGCTCGCTCCCCCGAGCTTTGGTCGCGGCGGCGCGCAATTTTCTAAAAGACCCGGCTGATGCTCCTTTTTTGCGGCACTACGCTGCTAGCCCCGCTCCTCGCTCTCCCTTTCTCTCTCCCTACTCCTCTTATCTCCTGGCTTCTCTGCTGCTGCTGCGCAGCTCCTCGAGTGTCGTGAGAGTTAAGTGGCTCCTCGCGGAGCCGAGCGTTCCTCTACTATTCTTATATATACTTTACTTTTTTGTTGCCCGCCGTTTCTTTCTCGCCCGACCGTTCCCGCCCTTCCACTCCAGAATGCTCCTCGTAAGTGCCAGCGCGAGCTTGCTCTCCCACTACCCCCACCCGCTACTCCACCCCCTCTCTCTCTCTTACTTTGTGCTCCCAGCCCGCTCTATATTTCCGTTCTCACGCGTACGTTTTACTTGTCGCTAGGTTAATCCTTCCTCTTTGCCCCTTTCCTCGTTTTTTTACCTTCCACAAAATACCGGATTGAATCATTTTTTCGTCCTCCCGTCCAGCAGTTTAATTACGACGGAAAAAGTAAGTGTTCGCTCAATTATTTCTTGTTTCTAACCCCTTCCACTTCCCTTCCTTCCTTCATCCCCCTTCAACCCCAGCTTTTTCTACAAAGTCGAGAGCTCAAAAACTACAGTCTCCATGGCATTGATTAAATGCAGATTATGATTAATGCGATTAATAAGCTTTTTTATTTTAATTAAAGTCGGAGAAAGGCACGTTATGATTGAGAACTTTTAATGCACGCAAGTTTCATTAGGTTCGAGACGTTGCAAATCTGCATAGCTCGCATTTTTCCTCGTCCCCAGTAGGTATCATTTCTTTCAGCCCGATAACTTGTAAAGTTAAACGTCTCAACGCAGATAGTGCTAGTTAAGGACTCGGTAGCAATTATTGCGAGTGGAAATGTTGAGCTTGGTAATTTTTTAAAATTACATTTGAAACTTGAAAAATTCGGAATTTTATTTTGTTTCGCGGAAAGTTTTAAATTCTTTCAACTTGCGCGCTTACTCGATTCCCGTAATTTTTTAACTAATTAGTACAAAGTACTTGTGCAACTATAAAAACCGCTCGTACAATCGAGTCGAAACATTTTAGTTCGGCAATAATTAAAAACACGCGCTTGACCTATTTACGAAAATACGCCTAGCATTAAATGCGCGCCGATTAATATTTATTCCGACGTCCCGGGGCAATGATTTGTTTTCCCCTTCGCTACCAATATCCGCGTTTATCCAATAGCAATTTTTTCTAGCGGCAAATACGAGCAAGAAATATTGGTGCGCTGGCAAAGCAAAAGTTCATCGTATTACAATTTCAAATAAACGAATTCGAAATGTTTACACGTCAGCGCCTCGGGGCAAGTTTCGAATAACATTTTCCTGCGCATCTTTCACGAGTGTCCGATACTTGGAAAACGAAGCCAAGCGCGCCGGGAGAAAAAACGTCGAAAACACGCGTTCGAAAGCGTAAAATTTTGTGCAATAGCCCCCCCCCCCTCCATGCCGGGGGCGGGGAGCAGGACTTGGTACTGTCGCGAGCCGAAAATGTAAACAGGAGGCAGAGCTCGCGGCGCACAAAGCTCGGCGTTCGTTAGCGACATCCAACCGAGCACCAAACTCAATTTGCCAAGCTCCGAAGTCAAAGATATACACTACAGCAAAGCGCGCGCGCGTATATACGCTGAAAGAGAGCCGCCCCCGCCGGCGCGCGCTGGCTCTAATTCCAAACATATCGGCGCGGCGCATCGATCGCCGATCAAAGCCCCTGCAGCCCGGCAGACGAAAAATAAAAGGGAGCAGCCTCCCCCTTTCCCCTCCCCGTCCACCTTTTCTCCCTCGCCATCCCGGCGGTTGCTATTTGGCTCCCTTTGCGCGTCGCTGCCGCCGCCGCTCCCGAGTCCCGGTCAATACGCCAGTATGATAATTGCGTTAGCACTAGCGCCGGTTAGCCCCGGTAAACAAGCTCCGGGAAATGCGCAGTAAAAAAAGCCGGCAACGGCGTAGTGGTGGTGGCGATGATAGCGGCGGAGGCTGCGCCTAAAAATAAACCCGCTACGTTCCTCCACGACCTCCGCATCCGAGCAAGGCCGCGCCCCGACCGACGCGCATTGCGCGCACGCCCGGCCCTCCCCCGCGCAACCTGTCCGGCCTTGATCCACTCGGTGCAAAATCGTCGTCCGTGCATTCATGCCCGGCTACTCAGCGCCAGCCGGCCACCCACCTGCACCTACACCTACTTACCCACTTTCCCCTACTCCGGACGCGCCCCCCCCTTCCCCCTATAGCACACTCTTTAGTCTTGCCGGTCGAGCTGGCGCCGAGCTAGTCCTCATCCGAGTGCTCCAATTAGCGACACCTTGAGAATCTCGTCAATCCCATTTTCCAGCGCTGCGCTGTACTTAGGGGCCGGCATAAGAAATTTTTCAGCTCTGCAGCCGAGTCAATTCGCGCTCGATGCTTTTGCAGTGAAATCGGAGAGGCTCGTGCCGGCTGCGTGACCAGGCGTCTCCTCGTTTGATTCAAGCCTCGCCCGGTACTCCACGTTCGCGTGCACGTAAGCCGTTATTAGCGCGGGAACAAAAGCATCGCCTAATTGTGAAAATCAAAAGGATTTTTACGAGCGAATTTTAATTAAGCCTCGGCTGATCAATGCCTTCTGTTTATTTAACGCGCGAGTAATCATCCGCCGACAAAATGTTTCATTTATACCTCGCTGGCTTGTGCAAAATGAAGCCCATTCAACGATTCATCGGTATCAGTGCTCCGGTTCTCTCCCTCTCTCTGTGTCCGCGTGTCTACGCTTAAGCACCAAATCGATAATTGCCAGTAATTACGTTTCCTTTAACGAATGCGTTAGAAATTTTGTTTGAGCATCGCGTTGTAGCTGGGTGTTTGATGTAGCCTCTATATAGCTCGCTGTAAAAACCTGCATTCCGTAGCTTTGCCCAACGGGCGCTGCAGCCGTAATTCTCGGACGTTAAAAGTACGTTTATTTTATTTTTGTGGATCGTATATTCCTAAGCGCCGAGCATTCTCATGATGAATATATTTTTTCTTTTTATTTAAACCGCTGCTCATCAACTAAAGTATTTTAGCATCCCATAAAACTCGAAACATTATGCGCCCGGTTTTAGAGTAAATAGCTCAATGAAAGCTCCAGTAAGCGCGCAATTAATTTCATTTGTTTACCAAGTCAAACGATATAAAAACACTTTGCCAAAACTCGACTAATTTTATTATTAATGAACTTTCACTTTCTTATCTCGCTGCGAATGCATAATTAATAATAATGCAATCGGACTTATTCGCGACAGGAAGCCTCTAAAATAACTATTCTACCGATTTATTTTTTAACGTAATTACTTTCTTTTTCTGTCCAGTAATCTGACCTTTTATTTTTGAGATTATTACGAATGCATTTTACGACGGAATTTTTCGAAAAAAAATGACGACTAGCATTTGGAGAGAAGGACGTTCTTTAAAATCCGAGTAACAAAAGGAAGAATAAAAAATAATGAAAAAGAGTTTTTTGGACGTTGTTTAGTCAGGGAGTGACTCGATGCACGCTCAATCTCGAGTTTAATTAAAGAAATTCTAATTTTCCGAACAGCGAATCTTAAGTAAAGACAAAAATGGTAAAGCAAATACCAGGCGATAGGTATAACGTATGTTTCCGATGGTATTCGAAGAGAGCCGTCCTCGGCAAATCGGTAACTCGCACGCGTTAATTGGCTCGGCTGCGGCAAGCTAGGGATGCCCGGCCAAAGTAGTCGGTGTCCTTTGATCGCTCAAGTGCGGGCAGGTCGTATCGATGACTGTCAGGTTTTTTCCCGCCCGGCGACGAGCTCTGATAGCATCGAAATTGTTAATCGCGTGAGTATTGCCCTTTCCATCTGGCTCTCGCTCTGTCAGCAGACCTCGAGGTCCCGAGGAGCGAACGAACGGGAGCGAGAGAGAGGCGGAGGCGTCTATATATGAAAGAGCAATCGCGCAATCGCGCAATCACTCGCCGTAATGGCGTAGTTGCTTGTTCTTAATTGTCAATTAGGATTCTAATCAGCACCGTCTCGCTCGGGCTTTCGCGCGCGCCTCTCGGCCACGAGCTCCTTCGTCCTTCGCCCCGGCCCCCACCCGCTCCAGCGCCAGCCGCCGCCGCCGCCTCCCGCATCACCATTAAGCCGATGTCGACGCCGCCCCGTTCTCGCCCTTTCTCACCTCCGGCCATGCCGGCAGGCCGCCCACCCGCTCGGCTACACACCGGCAGAGCAGCCCTCCAGCGCTAGCTACCTTGGCTTTCACCAGGATTTCGACCTCCCCCCTCCCCCCGTACCCTCTGGCCTTCCCTCGGCGCCTCCCCACCCCTCGACCGACTCCTTTCCGCCTCGAACCCTCTATTCCATTTCCATACGGTTTTGTCTTTATTTCATTGCACTCTCTACTTTGTTTCGCTGCCACTTTCTTTCTCTCCCTCTGCCTCTGTCTATCTGTAAAACCGGAGCTCTCGTTCGGCTCGGGCTTCTTTGTGCGCGAGTTCGACTCTGCCGCTGGCTCTCCGGACTTTTTTGCTTCCGCGTCGCGGCTAAAGTCGACGCGGCTAAAGGATCGCAATCGAGTTTCTTTTCAAGCTCCAGCTCGTTCGGCTACTGCCTTCATCCACTCGGAGCTCCTCTTAGCCTTCCCCCTCCTTCCGCTTCCTCCCCCTGTCCGCTGGAGTATTTCAGTGTTTTTGTCCCCTTTATCCTGCCGTCCTAACCCAGCCGAATAGTCGAGACTCGGGACCGGGGCACTTTTACGTCCGCGAGAATGACTCTGCGCGCTCTGCGGGCGTCTCCTCGGAATTGCTTTCTGATTATGCCAGCGCGGCCTTTTTCACCGGGGCAGCCTTCTTTTTAAAAGAATACCGTGACTCGACGCGAATTTCAATGAAATATTAGGCCGGATAATGGCGCCCCGAACGACGCCTAATGGTATCGGAAGATTTTCAGGGGAGCTGACGGGCTGCTGCTTCGCGCTTTGGCGCCGGCAGAGAGCTTCGAGGCCAGTAAGATCGCTCTCGAAGCGCCAACTTGTGCTTCGGGCAAACTATTCCGAAGGTATACATATATAATATGCGTGGGCCCTAGTCAATTTTGACCAAGCCCAGCCAGACAAACGGAGACTTTACCGACAACTCGAGGGACACCAGGGGGGAGTGGGGGACAAATTCGAGAAGCCCAAGCCCAGCCGCAATTTGAAATAATACATATGTATGGTTGAAAAACACAATTGACAAAGTTTAACTTTTGACATTTGCATATTTATGGAGAAGAGACTAGCGTTTTCGCGCGAGACCTCCCGACGAAGCTCCCAATTTTCTTTGCCCATATCCCCCCCACCCCCCGATTCTTGCTACCTGTTCCAAACTAATTAAGAAAATAAAAGTTCCGGATCGACCGGAACCTGATGTTTTGCATAAATTTGTAATCTTTCGAAAGTAAAACTCTAGCTGCAGTTAGTTTGCCGAAGCTTTACAGATTTCGCTCTGCTAAATTAATCGTATAAGCAAAATTGTCCTTCTGTGTAAACACTGTTATAGACCTAATATACTTTCTTAATACCAGCCTGTTGTTGCGCCACACAAAATGCAAAATTAATTAAAAATTTGTTTTCCTTATCACACTTTTTTAGTCTGATTACTCTCGTTTAATATACTGTTGATCGTGTTAATTTTCTATGAATAAACCTCAGTTGCTTTAGACTATATTTTTAACGATTCAATGGTTAATCCATTTGCGTAACGTAAGTTCAACTGCATCAGTGTCAGATCATTTGAATTGCGCTTGTGAACTGTTGAAATATGTACGAAGTAGTTATTTGAAATGTTTAGTTCCATAAATAAAGATTAAAATAATAAAAGCAGAAGAAAGGTTTAAGTGAATGGTAATCGGAGCAAGTGTATCTTGCAAGTCTGCTCTACCTTCGTGTTGTAATGAAAAGAATTCAATTTCTATCCTACACCTGCTCGTGTTTTATAACACCCTGCAAATGTGTATAGCCAAAGTACATTTTGTAGACGGTATATAATATATAGAATAGATTCTATTATATCATTGTGGCAATCTTGGTGAGAGAGAATGGGTCTTAATAGTAAGATGTACATTATTCAAAGATTAATTGTGGTACCTAAGCACACACGTATTATATACATATAGTTAATTAAATATATGAATGGTCTGATATATATCTCTATGTATATTTATATATATATAGCTATAGGTATAGAAGTGGTTGGGTATATGTCGCGCGTTGTTTACCTGTTCCGTTTTCGCCGCTCGGTCTTATGCGGGCGTCGTAGCTGCTGGGGCCGAGGATACTGTCTAGCACCTCCTTCTCCTTCTCCCGAAAATTCACCGGGCCCGTCCGTGCACATCTGCAAGAACACACACATATACATATTTAGCCGTTCCGGCAGAGATGAGATGCAGTTAGACGCATAGCAGTCTTGATAAAAGCATATATGTATTTGACGGCGGTTGGACTTGGTTTTCTATGCGTGTGCGCATGTGTCTGTACGTGCATGTGATTGTGAATGTATGAAGGTACAAGCGTGCATGTGTATAGAGGGAAGGTCAATTGCGAATGGGGAGTGCAAATAAGGAAATGAGAGCAAACTTCCAGTCTCTCTTTCTCTCTCTCTTTCTTTCGTTTATTATCTCTTTCTTCGACTCTTCTTTTAACTTCAATTCCTTCCTTTCTCTCCCCCTCTCTCTTTCACTCCTTCACTCTCTCGTACTGGAGCCCCATTTTATGCGCTTGCAGCTCGCTCGTTTTACCACACTTTTTTTATTTCTTTTCGCTCTTCCGTAGCTTTTTCGTCGACGAGTTTGAGTTATGGATTGAACATTTTGCTGTATTAATTTTCGAATTTTTAATTAATTGGCTGCACCGAGAAAGCATTTCTCCTTCCTTAAAATTTTCGCCTTCTTATTTTTCTACGTACTAAAAGCATATTACATAATGCCTTCTTAATTGAATTTTTTCTCCTCGATTTTCTTTCCTTTTTCAACTCTTTTCCTTTACTTTCCTTCTTTTTTTTTTCTTGTTTAATTACTCGATAGGTGTATCAAAATTTAATATACAAAGTCCTTTTTTTAATTCTGTAGATTCAATATTGCATGCTAGGATAAATAATTCTCTTTAGCAACAACTTCTTAGGAAAATATTTTATTTAGCACAAGTAGAAACTTTTAAAATTTTAGATTCATGAATTTCACGTAAAATCGAAAAATAAACCGAATTATATTTACAGGCATGACTTTGAAAAAAAGTCCTCCAATTAATTTTAATTAAAAATAGGAAAAATACCATGTTATTCATTGCCGCTAAAGCATCAAAAGACGTAATAAAAAAGGTGCTCCGGCGGCTCGTTATCCCAATTAATCACATGAACAATTTAATCAAAGTGATGCCGAAGTAAAAAGCGTCAGAACTAATCGTAAAAAAAGAGGGGTAAGCTCGTTCGAGGCGTGTATACGTCGGTGGCGAAATCAAAATAACAAGCTCAAATGAAAAGCTGAAACGCTTTCGGGTTGTCGGAAAATTAGGCGTCGGCCAGTCGCGTCGAGTAAGCCGAAGCGCCGGCAAACAAAAGTATATCGTCGGGGCAAGTAAGACGGGAAAAAGGAGTTTTAGAGCCGGGACAATGAGAAGCAGGAGAAGCACGCGGCCATTAGGTGAGCTCGCAGAGCCTGGAGGGGGGGGGGGACGCGGCGCCGGCGACACCTCGGACCAAGTCTCCCGGGAGATGAAAAATTGCCGAGTGCGCAAGCTGCCCGGGGATAAGGGGCAAACGAGGGAAATGAAGGCGCGATGACGGGGTTGATTCGAGCAGACCGCCCCGGTCCCCGGACGACGACGGACACCGAGTATTCTCTTCCCACGCCTTCGCGGCTGACGAAATGACAGACGAATAAACGATGAGCCACCGGGGCCCGGCTAATTGCGCTACGGATTAAGGTGAAAAGTGCAAGACATAACCTCGGAGCACGACATGTCCCAGGGATGATGATACGCGCGCTATTCCTGTCCTGTCATCCGACAGCTCACACTCGTTGCAATTCAATTAAAGCCTGAAGCCAATAGACGACGAAAAATAAAAGAAACCAGAAGAGCCCGAGCGCTCCTGTTAATCTCCCAGTCACACACTCTGGCTATCGGAATTTATCGTTGATAATAGCGCGGCTTGAAGTTTGCGTGAATCGAGAAAAAAAAGAGGGTAGAGGCTAGGGGATGGCTGTGGAGAGGCGTGGGTCGTTTACTAAAAAACGAGGGAGAGTAGTGGAGGCGAGGGTCAGCCGCGATCGGTTCCGTGGACGTTGCGCGTGTAAAGGATGAGAGTGGAAAAAAGAAAGAAAGAGAGAGAGATGGCCGAGGGGAGGAGACGGCAAGAGACGCGGGGCGTGGAGGAGGACAAGGACGCGACTGGGACGTCGACGACAACGAGCCAATTACCGGGGCTGGGGCGAGTTCAGGAGGGAGCTCTATAGAGTTGCGAAGTCACGGCCGGCGTGGCCGAGGCTCGCTCTCTCTCGACTTCTCTCTTTCTCTCCAACTACGTGCGCGCGGGGAGTTGGCTGACGGGAGGAGGAGGAAGGTGGGTGGGGTAGCGCAGCCGCACGATACGGCTGCCGCTGCTGATCCGATCGCATTATCGCCGAGAGCCAGAGCACGCTAAGGACGTCAGGGCTGTCGGGAAATGAGAGTGCGTGCCGAGCGGGCTAATCCTCTTTGCGGCTATTGGTCCGCGAGAGCACGGATCGTCGACTTATTCTTGTTAGCCGCTTTCTCTACCCCTCTCCGGAATATGCGGAATTAGGCCGCGAGAACATGCGCGAGAGAGGGAGGCTCAGCGGGCGCGAGATCATGTCCGTAAGCGGCAGCGCGCCGAGATTGATATAGTGCGCGCGCGAAAAATGGGCGTGGTACACGGCCGAGCAACTTTCGAGAGCTGATTTATTTGATCGAGCTCGCTGCCGCTGCTATTCGAACTGAGAGAGTGCACTAGCGCCGCCAGCGCGTTTAAGTGATATTTAACAGCCAAGCGACTTTCTCCAGAGCAAATTGAGCGATCACGCGCTATTTCACGGGCCAACGTGATGACGTATTAATATTCGGAAATGGCTTCTTGCCGGAATGAGCCCAGACGAGTGGAATTTGAAGCTACTGCTCTCTCCCTCTCGCGCGCACTCTGACGTTATTCTCGCAAATGGAATTCCGCCGACGCCGCCACCAGGCCGCGCGTCTCCGAGACACTCTGCTTCAACTGCGAGCTTTTCCAAATTAAGAGATTAAAAATTCTTCCATTGTGCGAGGTCAAAATTAGCCTGTACAAAGTGCAGTGCAAAAAAGGAAAGAGAGTGAAAAAGAGAGAGAGAGAGAGAGAGAGAGAGAGAGAGAGAGAGAGAGGGAAAGAAAGAAAGAAAAAAAGAAGAGAGAGAGAGAGCGAGAGGAAAAAAAGAATTAACTAGAGAGAAAGAAAGCTCTAGCGCTCGCGAGAGAATGACACGCTAAAAAAGTATGTTTGAGGCTGAAAAAGAACAGGCTCGGCGTAGAGCAGTAGGAGGTGTAAACGAAAAGAAGGAAGAGAGATAGAGGAGGAGGAGGGAGCGACCGAGCTGGTTACAGCAACAAAGAGCACTGGTGTACAGTAGGCCGTAGAAGACGCGGGGGAACAAAGTGGGACGCGTGGTGCGATCGCAGCGGCAGCGGAGGCTCTCGCCGTGCGCTAATAATAAGGCAGGATGGGCAAACAATTACCACTAAGCCCATGACCGCTGAGGGAGAGAGAGAGGGCGGATAGGCGCGTTTACGCGGCCGGAGTGAGTGGCTGGCTGGGGGTGAGGTTAGGGGCCCCCGGTGGGGCGCAAACGGGCTGGAGCTACCGCCGCTGCCGGGGCGATCTACGCGCGCGAGCCCTCCTCTCTAATGAGGTCGCTTCCGCGAGCGGCCCGGAGCCCGAACCACCGATGTTAATGAGACTGGCGGGCGCAAGCGCGCGCACAGACAGCGAGTGCAACCGAGATGCCAGCGGTAACCTGGAAGGGGATCCAATGGATGAGGAGGAGGTAGAGTAGACGAAGATGAGGAGGAGGAGGAGGAGAGAGGGCCCGGGAAAGGACCGCGCGGCGCGCGCAGCTCGTTTACAGATTTTCTCGGGCGGGGCCGGGCGAGGGGAGAGGAGGGGCTGGGGACGGCGGCCGGGAGGGGCGCGCTGAAAAATGGAATGTATACGGGTAATTGGCTTGGTTGTTATGGATTTTCTTTTGTGACTTTTTTATCCGCGCCCCGCTGGCTTTCTTTTATTCAGGATGGCGTTGAAGAGCTGCCTGGGATTACAATCTGCTCCGGCCGCCCCCCGCCCCTTTCTCCTGCCACTTACAACTCCCCTGCCGTCCCATCTAGTCGCTGCCGCCGCCGCCACCCCCCGGCCGGCCTGGCTCTACTGGCATTGCTGCTATTGCCTCGCATCCCCGGCCGTCGTCCTTCGCTCAACCTCCGGCACCCACTTTTTTTTTCTTTCCTCGTTTGCACAACTCTTTTTTCCGACGGATCGCACGGCTGGAGCGGCTGCTCAGGCACTTACACAGCCGAATTTCCCCTGCTAACCGAGCTTTTTCACCTGCTCCTCGGCTTTTCCTCGTTTTTTCTTTCCTTTTTTTTCATCTTTTTGTTTTTCTTTCCCGTGCGGCCCGCAGGATTATTATTGTCGACCGGGGCAAAATTTAACGAGACAAAGTGATTACTCGGACAAAGGATGTGGCTTTTAGAATTTCCACGAGCGCTCCTCGTTTATTAAGTGGCTATTTTATGTTTCCAGATACAATTACTCCGTGCCACTCGTCTTATTTTAGCTGGTGTGCTCACGCAAAAATGGCATTGCCGCGCGCTGCAGTGTAGCGAAAGAAATATGCGATGAAATGTACGGCGACGGGAAAAATCAGTACTGTCCTCGCGGCTCTCTTTGTTTTAATGCACTGTATGATGTATGATGCCGACTTAACAAGCTTTTACGCAATTTAAATGTCGCCCCGAACACACACGCAACGTCATATATAGCGATAAAAGTGGTTATAATGTTTTATTCGCTTGAAATTTCGGGATACTCGGACAAAATCATGAACGTATCGATCAAAATTGGAACTTTTGATAAAATACTTTTAAAATATTCCAGGAAATCGTATTATTTACTTTTTACATACGACCCATTTTATAATAAAATCTGCAGTTTTAACACAAATTTTTGTACATTTCGATAAAATTTCCTGAATTTAAAATACAAAATTGAATGTAAATAATTGATTAAGAGAATGATTAGTAAATAAATCTCCCTCGATGGTGCACAATAAAAATAATAACAAGGGGCGTTCTCGTTTTCTTGATAATATGATTGCGCTAAAGTTTCGAAAAGTTCGCGTTGGTTTTTCGAGGCCGTCATTAATCTAAAGTTCATTCATTATAGCTTTTTTTTCCAATTACAAGCAGTAGCTTTGGCGCATAAAAATTAAAGTCCGGAAAAGCTACGCATTCAGTTCTCCGGAGCGCGCTCGACTTGTAATTATCCGAATGTTAGTCAGACCGGGGAGTCCATAAATGATTCAGCCTCGTGACAAACTGTCGCGGCGAAAGAAATTCAATTGGCGGCAGAGAAGCGAAAACAAGGCGGTGCGGCCCCCGGCTTGCCGCCGCCGCCGCTTTCTCTCTCGCGCGCGCTCGCAAATAATTACGAGTTCGTTGATTAAGCGGACTCCAGGCGTGTGATTTCTCGAACTAGCTCGCTTAATCGCGCTTTAATTTCAAAGCCCCCTGCCGCCCCCCGTGTCCCAGTCGCCCGCCTCTTGACTCGAGAGCCAATAATTTTGCCGAAGCGAATCGAGATCTGTCGAACGGACGAATGAGTATAGGGCGCCAGAGCGACGTAGGTCGAGGGAGTAGGAGAAGTTGGGCGGAGGAGGTGGCGAGGAGAGCGGGGGCTTAATAGAAAGTGCTGGGAATTTAAATTCACGAGCGTGATTTTGCGAGTACGCCGCGGCGTCATGTATGAACGACTCGGCAAGAGATTTCGGATTCGACTATTCGCCAGGAGGAGAATCCCGATTACACGAGCTGCCGGCCGGCCGATGGCTTTTGTCCCGGAAATTATTATGGTCGTGTCGAGCTACGCTCCCTCCCGTGCGTTTTCGTTTTTATCGGCTTTTTTAATCCTGCCCCGGGCGCCGGCCTTTTCTCGGTAGCTCGCCCCCCTCCTCCCACTCTCTCAAGGGGTAGGGGGGTATTTGGAGCTCTGGAGGCTCCGAGACTGCGCTGGCCAAGCAGAGAGAATGGTCATTATTTAAATTTCGAATCTGCGCGTGCTCTTGCCCCGGCAAAAATAAACGTTAAAGCTTAAGCTACGCTTTATTTACGACTATTGTTTCACAATACAGCTATACAATATGCGTAACTCGAGAGCGCCTTTTATTCCCAGCCGAGTCAAAAGTATTTTCGAAAATCCGAGCCAACGCGTATACACCAACTCGCCGCGACTATTACATCTCTAACACGTAGTTTGTTAGGGCAAATTGCCTGACGAGACGCGACTATGAACTAACATTTATAAATTACTGCCACAGCGATATGACAGCGTTGCGGATATTTGGATGAAAAGGGAGTGAAATGTTATCGATCGACCTAAAATGGCTTGAATGAACCAATTGATATGGAAGCGGCTTTAATTTAATACGGTAGTCTTTTGATTATTCGGCAATCCGGCAGCGAGCGTTTACTTTTATACGCGAGCGTCGTCGGGCGAACGCGGACTGACGAGTTTCAGAGGAAATGATTTGGCCGTGAGGCAAGTGCGCGCGACTGCAGCAGTCTCGCGCTAATCCATTCTCCGAATTTAATAAGCTCGCAGCTCGCTCTGTCGGCATATCTTTTTGGGACGGGGGGCGGCTAGGTGTGCCGGTAGATAGGTTGCTAGGCGAGCAGAGCGAGTTGCAGCGGCGAAAGTTTAATGAAAGTGCGCGCTGTAATTCCCAAGGCAAGGTCATCAACGTCGAAACGCCGAGAACGTCGGATAGCCTGGCGTGGCTCGGGCTCTCGAAGATTGAAGACGACTGCTACTCGAGAGTGGCGTCGAGCAACGCTTTTCGACTAGTCGTTAAACCAGCGCCCCGGTATAAGACTAAGAACGCTCGAAGGCCAAATATAGGAGGGGGGCAGTCGGAGCAGCCGGCACGGCAGGCTCGCTGGCACGTAAAACACGGCAGCCGAGGAGCTTCGCGACGACGGGATTGACGCGTATACTACCGGCTCGATCGTAACTGCAGCTCAGCCCCGTCTGCCCCCAGTAGCGCGGCTCGAGGTCCCGGGCCAAAATCCGACTTTTACGAGGGCGCTCTCTCGGTCTCGCTATTTATTGCCCGGCGGCCGAGAGCGATCCCGCGATTTCCGCGGCTCACCTCCTCGCTGGCTCTCGTAACCGGCGAGAGGGCGGCTGAGACATTAGTCATGCAGCTATTGTACGCTTAGAGCCGCCTGTAAAGTTAAATTCGAAGAAGAAGGGCCGGAATGAAAGGGACTATATGTTTATCTTTGAGGGCAGAGTAGCGCGGGCCGGCGCACAGTACTCGCTTCTCCGGCGGGCTCTCCTAACAGCCTCATTTCTACTTTTATCACGGCGCGCGCCCGGGCGACCGGGCTCCATTTAATTTGCTCGAAAAGTTCTTTACTGCACTCGAGCCGCGTATACAAGGGCCAGCCGCCGGGGCTGAGAGATAACGCAGGCGGCCGCGCTATAGCCGTATGCGGCGGCGATAAAAGTGCGAGAGCTCAACATTCTAAAGTGAATTACGCCCGGCCACGTCCGACTCGATCCGGACTTTTACTACTCGTGCGTGGGCGCACGCGTAAAACGTGTCGTCGTTGTCATCGTCGAGGCCGGCCCGCGGGCGGACAGGCCGCTGCAACTCGAGAAACTAGTTTGCGCTTGTTAATATTTGTCCGGCGCTCGGGAGAGCGAGAATACGCCCGGATACATTAGCCGGCAGCGCGTCGGAGGCGTGCGGCTCGAGGGACGCGCTCAAACAAACTCGGCCGCAACTCGGAAGAACCGCTCTCAAGAGCGATACACGTCGATTCGCCGGACGCGTATCCCTCTCTCTCTCTCTCGCTCGCTCGCTCGGATTCTTTTCCCAGGACACGCGCGCGTTTCCGAGACGCCCTGGCGGGACGGCCGAGAGGCTAAGGGGGGCAGGCAATGGAGTGGCGTGTTGACAGGATAAACGTTTCGGGGGCGCGAACGTACACGCCGGGCCGACGAGCTGCCGGTCTCTCGGCTCTCCGAGCGAGACTTTTCGACTCCGCCGCCTCATCCTCCGCTTGCTCTTTCTGCTGCTCCTCCTCCTCGGGGAGTAACTTTTCTCGCCGTCTCGAGCTCTTTCAGCCCCATCCACTTTAATTAGTCGATATTGTTCTCTTCTCGCGTGCGCGCCGACGGCTCGAAAAGGCCGAGGAGGGATGCCGGGCTAAGACTGAGGAAAGGAGATCCAAGGGAGCAGGGGGGGAGGAGGAGGAGCTGGAGAGAGAATTGATACCAGCTCGAGTCGAGTGGCTTCTTTCAGAGCGGAGCAGCTGCTGTCCGCGAGTGATTGCTATTTAAAGGCCGAGCGTTAGCGGTGCCTAATTGAACTTGAATTAAAATACGTGACTGGCGTACGTTCGGGAGAGAGAGCAGCCGTCCGCCTTCCGAGCCGTCTAAAGGATTAACGCGCACAAGCGCCCCGAAAAGTGATTCTTTTCACGGCCGTAACGATCATTGTACCCTCCTCTATCCTTACCTCGAGCTTTCGTTATAATTACGCAATTACACGTAATCACCTTGAGACAATTAAATACAACTCTCTCTCAATATGCAAAATAATTTCAAATCATTAGGCTGAATTAAGCTATTATTGCGGTCACTATTCCGGGTTATGGCAACTATTAAAAATCAGCAGTCGAGAAATAAAAAACTAAAAATAAAGAAATAACTATTTATTATTCAAACCGTTTCCAATTATATGTATCTTGCTTTTTGACGATTTGTTGAACAAAGATAAAACGATTCATTGAAAAGGGGATGAAGCTCTTGCAAAAGTGAGTTGATCTTTACTTAAGTACACTATAGAAATAAAAAAATGAATTGATAAGGTATAAAAATTTAAATCCTCCCATCATCTTGATGAAAACTTTTCCGCTATTACAACATGAATATTCATGAAATTTTAAAGATTTTTAGGATTTTAGAATGTCGAGTAAGTTGGGGAGTAAGAGCGGAGCCGTATCTCAATGCCAGCCGCGATACTTGAGAACTTTTAACGCACGGCGAAATAAAAAAAAAAGGGAGAAGTTTTTTCGGGGCGCGATAGCTGACCCCAATAAATTCTCGTCTGAATTCGGTCTTTTATTAGACTTTTCAAATGCGATTTAATATGGTTATCTCGGGCAAACTCTGGACATGGCATTTTTTGACGTCGAGGAGAAGAAAATAAAGGGACGTTCTCCGTCGGGGGAAAAAACGAGCTGGCGAACGAAGCCATCGAGTCGAAATACCAGCAGAAGCCAGCAGGTTAAAGAAAAGGCATGATTGAGCGGAGAGAAAGAAAGCGGTAAAGGAAGTGAGGAGGAAATAAATGACGGAAAAGAGAGAGAGAGAGAGAGAAAGAATGAGAAGGAGGGGAGATGGAGCCGCGCAGATACAGGAGAAAATAGAGTAAGGGAATGACAAAGCGTGAGAAGGAAAGAAAAGCGAGGCAGTAGCGGCAGCAGCAGCAGCAGCGGCGGCGGTGGCAGGGAAACCGAGCAGAACGAGGAAGGAGGTGGAAGAGGAGGATGAGGACGAGGGGAGGAAAGGGCGAAAATGTGGGTGAAAGCTCTGGGCGCGGTGGCTGGGCAAAAAGAAAGAAAGTAAGTGAAGGGTTGACCGAGTGAGCAGGCTGCCCGCCCGGAGCCGCTAAGTATTTAGGGGCTGGGGCTTGGGACGAAGCGCCGGCGGTGGCAGCGGCGGCGTGGGTGCCGACGAGGGCCTCGAGCACGGCCTGCCGCGTATATAATGAAAAGTATTTAAAGGGGAGAGCTGAAGAGCAGCGCGCCGGGAGTGCGCGCGGAAAAGGGCTGAATAGGGGGGTGAGGGCGCGCTCTTTCTCTTTCTCGCGAGTGAGAGGGAGAGGGCCGGGGGAGAGCGCAGCGGAGCTTTGCGCCGCAACGATACGCGCCGTTTCTCATCAGGCTTCGAGCCTCCGGCTACAGGCCGCGCCTGAATATTTCAACCGAGCGCGAGAGAGCGCGACTTCCGCGTTGCCGAGAGAGCGAGCTCTGGGATTGTGCCCTGCATGCGCTCTCGATTCCAGCGAGTCCATCGATTTTTAATGCTCCCCTACCCCCCTCGCTCCGCGCCCTTTCCACTCGCTCGGGCTGGCCCACCCCCTCCCCCCAGCGTCCAGCTCTCTCATCGCGTGTGTCCGGCCCAATGGCGTACACCGATGAATTTCGCAATATTGTTTTGCGGTCGGTATAACAAGCCGACAAGCGAGTGATATCACGCAACGTACGGGCGGGGGGACGCTTGTTGTGCGCCGCGCTCAAAGGAATTTCCGCGGAAATCCAATTATTTTCGATGAATGGACGAACCGTGTGTATTTCCCCACCGAGACGGACGTGCACCGCCTACTCCTCCTCTACGCCCACTCCTCGTCCTCCCCCCAACCAACAATCTCAAATGTTTCCCCGAAGAAATCCGGATTGCGATTCGATGATAATTCAACTCCCAAAGGAGCGGCGCGGCATCGAGTAGCGCCGGCTCATAAATTTACAAGTACTCGCGAGTATACCTGCGCACGTCTTGAAGAAACTTCTTCCCGGCAAAGCAAACAGATTGGTATTTCCTCCGAAAGAAAAAAAGATGAGCTAGCGCGTTAACAAACGAATCATCAGCATCATACGCCTCCCGTATTCCTAAGCGTCGAGGATCCAAGCTTGTTTATGAAAATTTCATTCTTTCCCTCGCTACACCTCGTCCGTCTTCCTCTCTCTAATCCGCATTAAAATCTAATCCATCTGCCGGCAGGGGCGAAAGTAGCCGCGTGTGAAAATGTCAAGGATAAAAAGGAGGCGAGAAGAAGCGGGTCCGCTGAAAAAATCGAGCAACACCGCTGGGGGCGACACTCGTTCGAGCATCCAGCGGCATTGTCGAGGAGCCCTCGGACGAGCCTGTCCATCCCCCTCTCCTCCCCGTCATCCCATAGCTCGGAGAAAAGCCATTTTGGCTCGGTTGGCCTCAGCGGCATCGTCGTCGTCGAGCCGCCACCTGTCACTGCGACCCGGCTGACGATAATTCCTGGCGGGCGGCGAGAGACTGCGCCGGCCGCGTCACTGGCCCTCTCACCCCAGCGGCTCCTCCCCCGAGTGCATAATCCGAGCGCCCGAGGCCCGCTCTTGGTAATCGCTCGGGCTCTCTCTCCCTCGTTCTCTTTCTCTCTCTCCGGCGTTGTCGACTGCACCAGTCTCCGAGGCGAAAAGTTCGCGAGCGCTCGGCGGCGGCGGCGGCGTCTGGCCGGCGGAAACCTCGTTTCTCGCTCTTCCTTCCTGCTGGCGCTTGCGCCAAGCGGCCCGGATCACTTCGTCCACCGAGACCCCGAGCCGCTTTGTGCGCATTACGCAACGTTATATACCTTTCCTAACTTTCATCTCCCTCATCTCCTCCCCCTCCCAATCCCGCTTCGCCGCTCTACTGCTAATGATACCATTTCCGAACGTGGCAAAATTGTCCGCTCAGCTCGTTCGGCCTGAATCCGTCGATTTTTCCTACGTGACTACGTGTTTTTGCCCTTTCCTCGGCGACTACTGTCACTCTGCCTGGGATCAACAAAATAAAAAGCAGATGGGATGAGCCGATGAATTATTCAATGACGCTTCGGGAGCCGGCTGATACAAAATCGTATGAAAATCCTTTATGTTTACTAATAGAAAAATTATGGTAATCGCTTGTTTCGGAGCAAATGATAAATCGATGGCGAAATGTAGGTAAAACAAAAATAGTCAAGAAAACACGAGGCCGCTCGATACATCAAGCTTTTATACCTTGCTTATATTGCTGTGTTAAATAAATAATCGATTGAGTTTTAAAATGTTGAGAGCAGACTGTCCAGCAGTATAGTGCGAGCCTACAGATAAATCGCTACATCATTTAATACAAACACGCGCTATTTTACTCGGCTCGTTATAGCCATCGGATATAACTGATAACGCAGAATTTTAATACAATTATGAGAATAAAGTAAGTTATTTTCAGTGCTTTGAGTAACAATAGAATTGTCCTTAATGAAATTTGCCGAAAAATGGCCCTTTGACGGAGAAAATGTAAAATTATTTGCTTGACTCGCGGACGCGAGAAATTAACCCGTGCGCCTCGTCTCTCGTGCAATCATCTATATATCACAGCGCGCGAATTCAAAGCTGTAATCAGATTTAGCGAGCGGAATGCCGTGAAATCACGATCGAATACATATATGTAAAAAAGAAAAAAGAAAAAAATTGCGTGCCGCATAAAAGCATCCCTCACGCCGGGGTGAGTCGTAAAGAAAAAAAAATTTAGAAATCCCACTCGGCTGACCTGCGGATATAGCTGCGCATAATAATCTTTTGATTCGCGAGAAAATAAAAGCACGAGCGGAATTCATCAAAAGCTTCCAAACAGTCTGAATTTCTCTTCTGCTGACGCGCGAGGGTGCGGGATATCAGGATATCCTCGTTTTTTTTACTCCCCCAGCTAACCGTAGAAACGACCGAGCATCACAGATATAAATTCGAAAACTCGCGGCCTGTATAACTTTTCGTTGGCTCGCGTCATTTTTCTGAGAAAAACCCGAGAGGTCGTTATTTTTCGCGCCAGAGCAAAGTTTGAATCTGTTGAAGCGTCAAGACACACGCTGCCGGAAATTCTGACAAAAAATCACGAGCTTGACGACGCGGTTTTTCATTGTCTTTCGTATCTGTTGATGTTTTTTTCAAATGAAAGAAAAAGAAGGATTGTCGCGTTTTTAGTCGCAATCGATGAGGATTAAAAATTAATTTTTTTAAAAACGTCCTAATAACTTTTTAATATGTTAAGAGGATTGTAGAAAAGCGAAAAGATTATTCAACGCTATATATGATTATCCGAGTATGAAACGGTGAATAAAGAGTGGCGCTTATCGCTAAAAATCCTCGGGCTCTGGAAAGTCAAACAATCGCATTTGCGCGTACGATATTCGTGTATTTTCTCCTTTTCTCCCCGGTCAGCAGCGGCAGCAGCAGTAGCGATACGCTGTGTAAATGCACTCTGATTCACTTAAGCGTAAACTTTGACAAAACGAAATTTCTGTCCCCACAGAGAGAAAGAGAGGAAGAGAGAGAGAGAGAGAGAGAGAGATGGAGAGTTTTGTCCTCGAGAGCATCGGTGCTCCGTCGATACCCCGTAGTCGCGCCGGCAGCGGCCAGCACCGGCACATTTTTCCCGATACAACTTCGGGTCAGCGAGTGTTTTTGCATTCGAGCCGAGCACCGGGGAGGGGCGCGTGAGCGCTTGCAGCTCCTGCTGCTGCTGCTATATGCCCTGTGCGCGACTGAACGTGCGGGCATGCCGAGAGTGCGAGGGCGCAAGAGCCGAGAGCGGAAAGTGAAGAAAATTGAGTTTGCCGTGCAAGTCCGTCGAAAAGCAGAGTCGGGGCAGCCGCCATTCAATCGGCGGCCCCGCTCTATAGCGCAGCAAGTAGCCGAGGCAGTCCGATCGATTGATACGCGCCTCCCGGCCCTCCAGTCCCCTTGCCCCAGCACTTTGTCCCTCGGGCCGGCATAATCGGAGAAGTTAAGTCCGCGTGCCGAGTGGCCGGCCTGGCGCCGTCGCCACGGCTTCCCCGAGACGGCCGGAGGGAGAGAAGAGCGGCGCGGAGTGGCCGGGCCATCCGAAAAAATATACGGGCGGCCAGCGGGCCAGGGAGTCCACTCTGCCAAATGGCTGTGTTGCGCGCGCGCGCCCCGACGTGTCCGGGAAGGCTTCACGACGTGCCTCGCGCGGCCCTGCGAATTCGCGCGATTTGCACGAGCGAACGGCGTAAGCGGAGACTCGTCGTAATTTTCCGCGGCGGTCCGCAATTTCTATCTCGGAGTCGTTCAGTCGGAGCTCTTCTCGGACTCGTCGTCGCGGCCGACGCCCCGATATCGCGCCAGAGCAGGAGGGGAGCCCCCCGCCCTCTTGCGCAAGCTCTCTCGAGAGCACTCCCTCTCCGGCTTTCTCTTCCTCTTCTTCTATGCATCCGGCCGGAGCGAATTTCCGGCAAGCGATCGAGCACGGACTTCCGTCGCGAGCGCAGGCGCATTCCTACTTTCAATTTTACGGGCGATAAAATTTTTTCCAACAAGATGGAAATATTTAAAACGGATTTGCGGCATGCACGCGTTGCCGAGCTGCGAGGGCGCCCGCTCCTCCTCGGCCCTCGTCTGTCTGACTACAGCTGGACTCGCTCTACTTGCTTCAACGGGCATAAATGCACGATCGGATTTTTTTTACATTTTACATCGGCCAAACGGCTATCTTATTAGAAATTCTTTTTGCAATTGTTATATTAATAATTATTCGGTTAATTTTCGAGTGCATTATTCAGAAGAAAATGGAAACGTGTATTAGAAATTCATAATACGCTATTTTAGTAACTAATTTTTAATTATTTATTAAACAAAGATTTTTTGAATATTTTTTGAAACAAAAAATTTCTTTGATGATAGGGGAGGACGGGGCGAGTGTGCCGTGGGGTGAGTGTGCCAAACGCCTGTATCTTTTTACTAAAATGACCTATCGTAATGCGACTAGAGCTAATTGTTGTTTACTAGAGTCGCGCATTTTTGGCCATTGGTTTCATGAGCAACCTCTTATTTGCGCCAAAGCGAGGTA